>JAKTPI010000002.1:232198-309637 GCA_030557545.1 Ogataea salicorniae
GGGAGAAACAAGGGTCGTGTGCTCCCCTGATGAGATTAAGAGATAAAAAAAAAAAAAAAAAAAAAAAAAAAAGGTGCATAATAATAATGATGGGTGAAATTTATTTAAAAGCCTCTCAAAATTGATCTGACAAGTCTAGTTCGTTTCCAGGGCGGTTAAAAATGAATTGAGCTACTGCTAACTAGCATTGACTCATAATATACATTATATATTATATATACTGTTTATAATAATTATACAAACTCTTTGAATTGATATATCAACATAAAACCAACAGTTCAAGTTCAATTAATATCAGATCAGCAAGTTCGTTCACACAAAGTAATAAAAGAGTAAGTGTGTGTGTGCGTAACGTTTCTTTGTGTCTTTCCCATCCCGAAAACATACCGAACGAGAATCAAATTAATTACTAAGAATTCATTATTTTTTTTCTGTTTTGTTCCAGTTGATTCTTATCGATCTCGATCAGGAGCTGCCGTAAAGAGTAGTTAGTGTTGGCATGTATAATTTGATGAGTTTAAATATCATCATACCGAAACCTCTCCCCCAGAATTCGAACTCCGATTCAAGTAAATGATGTATACAATAATAACAACACGGTTATGTAGTTCTTGATTAGTAATTGGATTGCAACGTTTCTCTTGAAACTTATTTGAAAAACTGTTCGGAAGCAATATGTAGTATAAATTCATTGATAAATGGCTGAATCATTATTGCTGTAAAGTAAAAGTGGTGTAACTCAAGTGTATGCTGGGTTCATGTTAAACGATAAATGAAATAGTGTCTTTAACCGAGCTTGCGGACCCCATCTAGACTTTTGCCAACTATGATAATGATAAGCAGGAGCAACCGTTGAAAGTTGTTGCTACACTTAACAAGGCTGTGCAATTCTGCGTCGATTACAGTATTAAAAAAATTGTCGCGTCGGCTTGAATTGAATATCTTTAAAACAAAGAGAAAAAAATCCAAATGATTGTCTAGCATTTTATTATCTGAAGAAAAGTGTATGTCAATCAGTCATATTCATCTTTTTCTTGTAACATAACTTTCGGATGAGCTGCACATATGATAAGATTGTTATTTTATGAAACATTTGGAACAAAGGTGTAATAATAATATAGAAAAATGACTAGTGCTGATACTGACTTTGAACATTGTCTGTGAGTATGTGTTTTGAGCACAAAAACAAACACAAATAATCGACTACTTTCTTAGACTCCATTTAAAGAGAAGAAGAAGAGAAGGCATTTCTCCTTTTCTCATCCATAACAACAATAAAAAGAATTTTATGTGTGATATGATACATATATATATATATAAATGTCAGTTTAAAAAAAAAAGTGAACAGCGATACTACGAACTGGATAGTAAATACTAACAAACGTTCATTGTCATCATTTATAGTGAATTTCAAATCCCATTTAATACATCCAAACAATCCAAAATTGCATTGAATTCATTGAAACCGGATCCATTATTAAAAGTCGACGAATTGATGATCAATTATTCAATCATTGATGAAACAGTGTTGTCGATTAGATTCAATGGGTTGAGTGATAGAATTATTAGAGTTGCCGCAAACAATATCATTGAGAATTTGAAAACTGTCGTTGAGTGTTTTGAAGTTTTTGAAATGACTGCTTGAATCCCCCCCCCATATAAGTTACCGACGGTTTTCCTGTCTTTTTTTTCACAAAAAGAAAAAAAAAACTTGATTAATTAATGTAGTTTTTCATTAAAAGAAAAGTGGTTTTCTTTTTTTTTTGCTTTACATCACTCGGTTCATATATATGTATGTATGAATATGTATAAAATATATTAAATATTTATTATAAAATTATTTTGTTTTGAGGAAAAAGACAAAACACAGAGGGAAGAATAAGAAACAAAGGCAATTAAGCGGAATATATATATATTAATGTACTGTACGGTGTACACAAGAGGAAACCCATCGTAAAGTAGCTATCTCAAGTTCAAAAACAATAAGAACAATAACAATGAAAAAGGTATCTTAAATCAATCTTTCTTCAAATCTTAATTCATCTAATGGTTCTAAACCAATTAAGATTCTTAAAAAGTTATCCAAACCTTGTCTTTGCTTACTCAATGCGTTAATTGGCTTGTAACCTGGTCTGGTTAATGGAGCCTTTAACCAGTAACTCAAGAAACTTAGAACTGAGTACAAGTCAGAGTACTTACCATCTTTGGAATCGGATTTACTGTATGTAACTCTTGATAAAAATTCAGTCATGACTAATAAATCAATAATTAATGGGGTAGCCAATAAAGAATCTTCACAAACGTTATGGATAGAAATTCTGTTGTGACCACCTAACATTAGTTCAGAGTAGTATTCATCCATAGCAACTTTAGAATCACCAACTGCCTTCATGTACTTGATAACAATACAGTGATCAATCTTGTTACCTAATTTATCATTGTATAAGATTTCATTGGATGCAATAACGTCATCAACAACAGAGGCCTTTGAAATTTCTTTGGAACGGAATTGCTTTGGTGATGATAAATTGTAACCATCGTTATTACCTAAATGGTTGTAGGAAGCAATAGAGACTGGTCTAATACCGGCTTCAACTAGGAATTGAGCCAAAACAGATTTAATCTTAGTTTGACCACTCTTGAAATCATCACCACCAATGTAGTTCTTTGTTTGTTCAGCTAATTCAATAATACCAGGGACAAAAGTGTTTTGTGGAGAACCATTAATGTATGGGACGTTTTCCATAATTGAAGCAACTGCAAAAATTGTGGAAGGTGAGACTTCTTCGTGATCATTCTTGATTGCCTTGATCAAGTTTTCAGAAGTATCGTTAATACCTTCAATTAATTCAGAGAAACGTTCAGTGTTGGCAGTCCATAAAACAATAACTTTATCCAAGTTGTTTGAAGCCTTGAAGTCTCTGATATCTTTTCTGATGGTTTCAACATGATCCCATTTGTTAGCAGTGGAAACTTCACCATTAACTCTGTTGAAACAGTTATCGGCTCTTTCATCTTGGTTAGCAGCAATAAAATCTGGGTAGTAAATGGATTTCAATGGGGTGATCTTAACCATTTCATTCTTCAATTGAGATTGTAAATCGTATTCAAGAACTTGAGACTTGTTCATAGCGGCAAATAAGTTATCAGAGTTGATATCCCAACCAGTAACGACAAAATCGTTCGGGTTAACCATTGGTAACAAGGAATTGAACGGAGCGTAAACATCTTCACCTTTGGCATCAATACCTAACTTGATAGTGGATGATTGAGTCACCGAACCGTAGTAATTAGCACTTTTCAAACCTTCCTTTGTGTTGAATTGAATCTTGTTCTTGTTAGCTAAAACAGAAGCAACAAAAGTTGTACCGTTGTTACCACCTAGACCGACTAACATAACACCAACTTTTGGGACTTTCAAGTCAACTTTGAATTGATAGTCTTGTTCAACTTGGTTGACTGTGTAAGAATCTTGAGAATCTTTTTCAACAATAGAGTTCTTGTAAGTGAACTTAGTGAATAGTTCGCTTTCGGTAAAAGTTGTCTTGTTAGTAGAAACTTTAACTTTTGGAGTGAATTGAACAGTCATGTTTGGTAATTATTATTTTGTTAGCGATTTTCAATCAAGGATTAATTAATGGACGTTGTTTGATATAAAAAAAGTGAGGAAAGAAGAGATTAAGAGTAACATTGAAGCAAGAAACAAAAATTAAAAAAAAGGGGGAACTACTGGGCCTTTATATAGACAAAAAGTAGTCAAATCTAGCAAGTTGTGAATTGGTTGACTCCAGGACTGAAACCAGAAAGAAGGAAACATATAAAGTCCTAGAAACCATTTCAATAAACTAAAATATCTTTGACGGGAAGGACACGACGGTTTTATGCTCTTTGTTTTTTTTGGGGGTAGGGGATTCGGATCGTTTGCCGACAACGACGGTCTGTGATTGGCTGATTACGTTTTTCGGCGAGGGGACCGCTGATGCGTCAGTCTATTGTTTCTCCTGGCTGTGGAGGGAAAACAAAAATTAGGTGGGGTTCTGCTTGTCCTATGGCCGGGGAGGAGGGGAATACCAATGTTTTACTTTGTTAGGGTTGTAAATGAAATGAATTTGCTGTTGTTTGATGTTTTTAATTAAATTAATAACATCATATATATATGTATGTATATATCGTTTTAATAAACAACAACCGTAGATACAAAAATTAAAGTATATGCTCCCAAGTGCGATACAAAATGTTGTACAGACGGAGATAATAATAACCCACTCACTCCAAACAAGACAGAATTTGCAATTACATTCATGATGCAAATGCAACTGCGGGATTCTCACCGAAAGGGAGTGGAATCGTTTCTTGGTGTGGCCGTGTTTTCGGTGTGGCCGTGTTTTCGGTGTTGGTTTACGTGATAAGAAGCTAAAATAATCATTCCGGATCTGTTTAGCAATTAATTGTTTGAAATTTATTGTAAATATAATGTCTGTATATCAGTTGATTAATCAAAACAACTTATATTGTTCCCAAATGAACGGATACTCTGCTGTGTCTAAAAATATATCAATAATAATAACTATTGTTGGGAGTCGATTTATCTCTCCGAAATTGTAGTTTTCCTTTGTTTACTGTGCCGACTTATCACATATGTTTACTACATCCCCCATATGATAATTCAGCCCCGTTTCAACTACAACACAAGAGTGCTTATTACCATGGTTGACAATACTGATTTGATGTTGCATTTTTATTACAGATCACTCTAATTGGCTATTTCCACAAATTAATATAACACCACTTTTAAAATGAACTCTCTCCTCTCCCCCCCCCTTCTATTACAATTTCCGTGTGAATGTACCTATGAATCAGATATGGTCCAAATTTTTCACATATTCTTTACTTGAGTTTTCTAAAAAACATGTTAAATGGCTTTCTTTATTGTCTGGTGTTTTGCGTTCCGTTATTCACCTATTTTGAGTTTGTGTGTTTTTCGCATTTTATCTTCCAATTGGTTACATTACCACCCCAGGAACTTTTTCAAACTGACAATGTCCGATTAGTCCCAGAAACTTTTTTTATCAGGATGGGTGTTGTCCGCTGTTTCCTTATGGATTCAATAATCGAATTCCATCAGTTTCGATTATTACTGTAAGTGCCCGTTTTTGGACATATTTTGATTGATGTTTTCACTGGTTTTATGATAATTCTCCTAGCAGCTTATTTGTGAAACTGTCATGATATTACAGTTTGGTGGCTTTATTGAAAATTACCAAGTGTTAAACTAAGGAAGTTTGGAGTTACATTTACGTTGAATATTATGCTTGCAATTGAACCTAGCATTAAATGATAATCTATAAATTTGTATTTGGTGGCAATAACTTCTTTTGTTTGTTGTCACCAACAAAAAAAATGTTAAGCTTCTTTGCAAATAATACTTAAATTGCATTGCTGGTATCCTTAACATAGATTTATTCCCTTGACAAACACTTAAACGCATAGTGAAATGAATATGAACAAGTCCTGAGCATTAAATCTTTTCATAATGTATCATTCTAATGGTTTTGTATACCATTTACCACGAACGATTGGACCATTTTATCGTAGAGCTTTGAAAAAAGATTCAAGCTGGAATTTCTGTTGAATATACTACAGGCAGTGTGGTTAATTGATTGCTCAATTTTAATTTGTTACAACTTATCTCTTTTTTAATCACTGGTTTTTTGATACTGTGTTTGCCAATCCCTTTGGTAAAGAGGGAACAATTTCTACTGATTGTAATATAACTCTTTTCACCAAATATTTGTTGTCAATCTTGGACTGAAACAAAACAGTACCCATAACTTTTAGTAATGTTTGTTATATTTATATAATTCAGAAAAATTATGCATGTTTGGCAGTTGTATAAATGAAAATTAAATTCAATAAATCGACGTTATCAATTTGCTCAAATAATAATAATGACACTTTTTAAATAGATCTTGGAACAGGAACCTTGATTGTAAATTTTATTGTTAAGTTATCAATTTAATAAATTAACAATTATTTTTCTTTCCATACTAGTATGATGGTTATGAATAATAAAATAAAACAAGCACGGTTACTTTACAGTTCATCAAAACCCAAAAGCAGTTTAACTGAATCCGTCTGCACAAAAGTACCGTACCACTAGTACTTCCACAAATAGGATTCGGAGAGAGATAAAGTGCAACATATACAGTGTCATAAATCTGCCATTATAGTTTTACGGTCACCGAGATCTATTTTGACCATAAACGGATTCAAACTGAAAGTGAACATTGCCTTCCATAATTACTACTTTATTTAATGGATGTAACATCTTTGGCAAACACACCCTATTGATCGTTCGAGACAAATTTTTAATAACTTTGAATATTCGTACGTTATGGCTGACGATCAAAGTTCGCAAACAACAGTGCATACAAGCAATTCTACAATCGGTCCTTCATCATCATCATTAACCGATCAATATACACTACTAAACTACGACCCACTAACAATCGGCATTCATGATGACAATGGCGACGACGAGGGAGAAGATCAAGTGAGTAAGGAAGACGAAGATAATATTGATTTGAGTAGGTGTGGAAAGAATGACACCACTAGGTCTACAACGACGAGGAGTGACAATGGGAACAATATAACGGCAAGCCTTGGATCGCTAAACATACAAAGTTCAAATAACGCCACTAAATACAGTAATCAGTCAGGGAACAATACTGAAGAAGAAGATTATGAGAATGATGACGATGATGATGAAGATGATGATCCATTGCATGTCAAAGAACTGGCACTTTCGTACGATTATTTACTTTTCAAAATCCAAGAACACACAAAACAACTTTCCGAAAGGGTTGAGTTAAACGTGATACATACCAAAAAACAATACGAAAGTGAAATTGATAAAGTGAATGATCATTTAAATGAAATCAAAATGTTGATTACAGATTGTAATACAATCGAAGCTGAGATTGATAAATTGAATCAATTAAATATGATATCGGGTGAGTTTTTAGGAAGATTGGAAGATGTTGATAAACGATTAAAAAATCATACACAGAAGTTTAAATCATGAAACCAAACCTATATTATATAGATGTATCCGCTTTAAATGGAAACAGAACGATTTTTAATGAGTAACAAAGACATAGATAGATATTTCCCCATGTTTGAAGAACACGCGTCGATTTTTCCTTCCCCAAAAAAAGAAAACAATTTGCGACTGCGACTGCGACTGCGACTGGAAAATTGTACATTTAGTGTATCACCCAAAATCATCAAAATGCGGCGGCAGATTTCGATTCGATCTTTTAGAAATGTAAACAAACAGCTTTTTTTAACCAACTTCTGGTTTACCTTTAGTTTGAAGTTGTTTGTGTTTATTTGTCTGATCCTTTGACAACTTCACTCTTATATACACTTGACACAGTCTTGCAAGTACCATACCGTCTAATATACTTACTCTAGCTAGAAAATAAACAACTTTTTTTATCCCGAAATAAACTCAAAACAACTCGCTTGAACAAAAATCACAACTGACGCCAAACTATGTTTACTTCAAACCGTCATCTGCTGGGAACTCCAAGTGTCAGCCAACGATCAAATAAACAAACTAGCGGTAAAGGACTAGAGTTTACACCCATTGGAGGTGCCAGATCATCATCAAACAACCCAACTCTACTGAACACTCTAGCTTCACGCTCCACTAATATACTAGGTAATGGGTCACCAATAGCAAGGTCTTTCCATTCACCTTTACACAAACATAACTTAACAGGTTCTTCATTTGACAACTATGATGTTAATGATGATTCTATTAATGATGAAAATTTAGGTGGTGGAAATGGTATCAATGAAGGCAGAATATTCAGAGGTGCTGATATCTTACCTGATTATTCTGACGACGAAACAAACTACAACCAATATGATTTGAATAGCAATAACAATAATAACAACAATGACAATGATAAGTATTTTGAACATGAAACAAATCCATTAAAATTACAATCTAACCAAGTTAAATATTTACAATCTGATAATTTGAACTTAAGAATCGAATTAAGAACCTTAAAAAAATATTTGGATGGCCAGCCTAAGGATAAAAGAGAATTGATCAATACCAACGTCTCATTAACCCAAGAAAACCATAGTCTACAACAAATGATAATAACATTGAAAGAACAACTTGCATCTTCAAGAATTTCACAGCCACAAGCCAATTCACCAGATAGAGAATTGAACGAAAAATTGATTCAGTACGAAGAAGATTTGAAAGAAAGTGAACATCAAATACAGGATTTGAAAGAAGATTTAATTACAATCAGCGATGCCAAAGATCAGTTATTTGTTGATAAGGAGAATCTAGAGTTTGAAAATGATAACTTGAAATCAGAAATTGAAAAACTATCAAACAAGATTGAAGATCAACATAACGAATCCATTGATAATGAAGATGAATTAGACGATTTAAGATTGGAGTTAAATCAAGTTACAAATCAACGCGACGAATTACAAGATATTGTTGATGACTATAAAATTAGAATTAATAAACTAGAAAATCACTTGGATGATAAAGAATTACAAAACGAAGAGATTGATAACTTAAACGATATGGTGGAAGATTACAAATCTGAATTGAAAGCCAAAGATATCGAACTAGAAGAATTGGGATCAAAAAACAGTAATTTGTTTAATGCTGTTGCCGATTTGAAATCTGAAAACGATAGTCTATCCAATAAGTTGAACGATATGAAATCTGAAAACGATAGATTACTCAATAAGTTGAACGATATGAAATCTGAAAACGATAGATTACTCAATAAGTTGAACGATATGAAATCTGAAAACGATAGATTACTCAATAAGTTGAACGATATGAAATCCAAGAATGATGACTTAGTTAATTGTCTGAAGGATGCGAAGTTAAACAGCAACAATGCTTCCAATAATTTCAATGAGGAGATTGATTCCCATATTAGGGAGAATTTGAAGTTAACGAATGAAATTAAGCTGCTGAAATCCGATCACGACGATTACCTTAATACTATTCGTGAGTTGAAGATGACAATTCAGGAATTGCAGCAAAGACCAAACTTTGCTACAAATGACAATGTTAAAGCTGTTGATGAATCTTATATCAACGATATAGAGGCTGATAGAGGTGAATTGTATGATAGTTTGATGGATTTGAACGGTCGTTTGAAGAAAAGTGATCAAAGGATTAATTTGTTGACTAAAGAAGTACAAGATAAAGAATCTACTATCAATAAATTGAAGCACAAACTATCAACTGAATTGATCGATAAAGAAGTCACTATTAACAAGTTGAAGAACAATTTATCAAAGGAGAAAGGATCTTTCAAGTCTAGTTCATCAAACGATCAGACAATTGAGAAATTGAATAATCAAATATTTGAATTACAAAGTAGGCTAATTAATGAACGTAATAAATTCATTGATGAAATCAATCATTTGGATAGCAAATATATTTCTGAAAGAGATGAATTACTGCAAAAAATCAACGATTTGGAAGTTTCTAAGATTGAATTGATTGAAGATTACGAAAAGATTCAATTGAAATGTCACGAATTGATAATTGAATTGAATAACAATAAGGATAGTTCTGATCTAGAACAAGATTTCAAGTTGTTATCAATTGATTACAAACAGACTCTGAATGATTTAACTGACGAACAAAAAAAGAACGAACTGTTGATTGACAAGTTGAACCAAGAGTTATTGTACAAGGATTCTGAGATTGACAAATTATTGAGTACTATCAAGTCATTAAATATGAACGATTCAGCCAAACGTGATCAACAATTGAAGGAAAAGACTAATCTATTGAACGACAAATTGAATTTAGAAGATAAACTAAATTACGCCATGAAGGAAAACAATCAGTTGAGAAATCAAATAAGTTCATTGAAATCAAACGATGTGCCGAGTGAGAATGAAAAGATGAGGCTTCTCGAAAATGAATTGAAATTGGCTAACAACGAAAAGGATGATCTTTTCAAGAGTTTAAGTAAGACCAAGAAAGAATACAACGAATTGAAATGGAAATTGGAAGATTACAATCTGGAAAGAAAGGAGTTATTAAAGGATGTTCAAGTTTTGGATGCGGAACAAGATAAAGTCAATAAAGAAAATAGAAAGTTAGCTAGAGAATTGAAATCTTTGAAAGATAATATATCAAACTCTAGTTTGAATTCAAACTCAAGTACATCAAGAGAAATTAATTCATTGTTAGTTAAACTTGGATTGAAGGATAACGAGCTGAAGACACTAGCCAAAGATTACGATTCAATGAAAAATGATTTATTGAATAGATACGAAAGTTTAAGAGAGCAGAAAATTGTCTTGAATGATCAAGTTGATAAATTAAACGAACAATTAGAAAAATCAAAGATCATTCAATCTGGATTAATGTCCCAACAACAAAAAGAGCAAACTTATCCAATGACTCCACGTACACCAAATTCATCATCTTCTTCGAATACTGCCAACGAAGGTAATGAAAATAAGTTGACTATTTTACAAAGCCAAAAGAAGTTGTACAAATTGAAGTTACAACAGTATAAAGATTTGAATAACGATCTCAAATTTACAGTTGATTTCTTAACAAAAGATTTGAAATTGAAGGATAGTATTGTTAATTCAAACATTAACATTTTAGAAAAGTCATCATCGGATGTTTATAATGGATTTGGTAAGTTAGGTTATTCAAATAAATTTCAAAAAGATGGTGCATTGAGTTTTAAAAGTGTTGCACTAATGGTTTTGGCTTCAGTTAGATTCAAAAATAGATTGAATGAATTGAAACTGAAGAAAATGGAGGAAAAATCGTTGAAGAAAAATATAATTATCAATCAAATGAAACGATAATGGTGTGTATTTAAAATTAAATTATGGGCGTTTGTATATTAGGGATATATTGTATAGTTGTTTATGTTTACTATTTTCTAATTCTATTTTTATTATTATTACGTTAGATATATACATCAAAAAGAAAAGTGCCAACTTAGTCTAATTTATGTGTATGGATTGCATCGATAAACGTTTGTAAACTTTGCTTGGCTTTACCGGATCTGATACTCTCTCTAGCGATTTCCACACCTTCTTTCCAATCTCTAGTCAACCCACTAACGACACACAAAGCACCAGTGTTCATTAATATGTAATCAACCAATGGGTGAGCACCAGCGTGTAAATCGTACTTGTTATCCAGAATATCTTTTAGAATAATGGCGTTTTCAGAAGGTGTTCCTGATCTAACTAAATCCAAAGAATGTTCAGGCAATCCAAAATCTAAAGGAGATAGCAAAAATTCATCAATACTGTCTGTTTCATTATCGTATTTCCAAACTTTGGTTGAACCAACTGGTGAGATTTCATCAAGTCCACATTCACCAAAGACAACCATTGTATTTGCAGGTTTTGATCTGCCTTGTAATTTATCTAATTTAACGGCAGCTTCACAATAAACTCTACCAAGTTTTTCAGTGTAAACACCCAATATTCTGGCTTTTATTGGAATTGGGTTTAGTAATGGGCCTAAAATGTTGAAGATTGTTGGAATTCCCAAACTTGTTCTTAATTTAACAACCTTACCCATTCCATGATGGAAAGATGGAGCAAACAAAAAGCACAGGTTTGAATCTTTGACTATCAATGGAGCAGTTGTGGAGTTGATCTTGAATAAATCAACACCCAATTTGGACATCAAATCACCGGCACCAGATGTGGATGTTGATGCTTTACCACCATGTTTACAAATTTTCAAACCATCTATACCTGATGCGATAATAGCTGATGACGTTGAGACGTTGAAAGTGTTTTGTGAGTCACCACCAGTACCAACTATATCGATGTATCCATCTTGGTCAACCAATGATGGGTCGATAATGTCAGAGGATTTCAAGATGGTTTCCACTGCTGTTGCTATGTAATCAGAATTGAATTCAAGTTCTTTAATTTTCAAAGCTGTTAAAAACGATGAGGATTCAATGTCGTTTGCTTCACCGTTTAGAATTAGGGTGAATGCTTTAGCAAAATCTAGGGTTGTGAGGGCTGGTGGATTTTGTAGAAGTTGCTTGATGTACGGAGTAAGTGGATTTTTCAAAGACATCTTTGTTATGCTTTTTGGTTGGTGGATTTGTTATTTAGAATGGAATAAGTTCAATAAGTGGAAAGGTGTTGCAGTGTTTCAGTTCAAGTCTTATTCAAATCAAATGAACGGATCTCTTTCGAATGGATGAAGATGAAGATGAATAATGAGATACCAATAATCGACGCCTCAAAATAATCGACGCTGCCATAATGTAATTACGTGTCATAAAAACAACACAGCGAAAATGCACGCGTTCGTCTCAAACAATACATCATTTACAATTACAAAACTGTCCAGTAGGCACATTTTAACAGGTAAACATAAACAACCATTGAAAAGAGCTGGCTATAAGAGAACCCCAATAACCATAAAGAATATTCTTCTAAACAACCCATCGTTATGTCTCAAGTTGCTGTTGAACCTATTGGTGTTACCAATTTACCAAACCAAAGGTATGTACCTTTTTTTTTACTATGATTCAACCGGATTTATTTTGAAGCATGATCTAGTGACACGAGAGTCGTGAAATATTGATACTAACAAACAAACACTAGTTGCTCTTTATTACAGATATAAGATTGTTTCAAATGAAGGTGCTACATTTACTATAATGCTGGCTGGTGAATCTGGTTTGGGTAAAACTACATTCATCAACACATTATTCCAAACGTCATTAAAACAACATCAAGACAACCGTAATCGTTATTCTAAACCAATTAGAAAGACAACTGAAATTGATATCATGAGAGCAGAATTGGAAGAGAAAAATTTCAAATTAAAGCTAAATGTTATTGATACACCTGGTTTAGGAGACAACATCAACAACAAGAACTCATGGCAAACAATAGTTGATTTCATTGATGATCAACACCATTCGTTTATGAAACAAGAAACTCAACCATTGAGAGCAGAAAAGAAAGATCTTAGAGTTCATGCATGTTTATATTTCATTAGACCTACCGGTCATACTTTGAAACCATTGGATATTGAAGTTATGAAAAGGTTAGGAACCAGATGCAACTTGATCCCAATTATATCAAAGGCTGATACTTTAACACCAAATGAAATGCTTGAATTCAAGAAAAGAATAAGAGAAATTATTGAAGTTCAAGACATTAGAATTTATTCCCCACCTATTGAGTTAGATGACCAAGCTGCAAGTGAGCACGCTAAGCAATTGATTGAGTCAATGCCATTTGCCATTATTGGGTCCGAAGATGAAATTGATGTTGGTAATGGAAATTTCGTTAAAGGTAGAAAATATCCATGGGGCTTTGTTGATGTTGAAAACGATCAACATTGTGACTTCAGAAAATTGAGATCTTTGTTATTAAGAACAAACATGCTTGATTTAATCTTATCAACACAAGAACTTCATTACGAAACTTTTAGAACTATAAAAATGCAAGATAGTGGTTCTAGTGCTACAACTTCCGATAACAACGCTGCTGAAGAAACTAAAAAGGATAAATTTACAAGTAATCCGAAATTCATTGAAGAAGAAAAGAAAATCAAGAGATATTTCGCTGAACAATTGAGAAACGAAGATCAAAGATTCAAACAATGGAAATCTAATATTCATACCGAAAAGAATAGATTGAACCATGATTTAAGTACTTTACAAGCTGAAATGAAGTTATTAGAAGATCAAGTCAAGATTTTGAAAGAAAAGAAAGGATTCAAGTAGTTTTTGTTTGCTTCAAGAAAAGTCTATCTAGTCTATAGTTTATACCCCCTCCATTTTTTATTTGTCCTGTATTCTTCAATTTTTATAACTATTTTATAGCTCTTTTTTTAACATATTTTTTTTATTTACTGAACTCTCTGTTACTTCCCTTTTATTATTAAATCTTCCTCTTTTTTTGTTTGAATAAATTGATTTTATGTTTTTACTGCTGCTCAATTAACCTAATATTAAGTGTATAATTTACATTTGTATATATTCCTTTACAACCTTGAGATGAAGCGGTTAGTGTTTTTTTTTTTTTTTTTAAATAAAAGAAAATAATAGTAAATCTTTGTTAAAATATTATAAAAAAGTTAATGAAAATTTATTTATACAACAAAGAGAGAAAAATCCGATCAAAATAACAAGAAGATATCTTCTTCATTTTGTGATTCTTCTCTCTCAACCTTTTTTAAAAAACATTTAATAACAAAAACCCAATAACATTAAAAGATAAAACCATGTTTTTGAAAATTAAATTAATTAATCTAATCAGAGTTTCTCTTAGCAGCTCTCTTGGCAGCTTTCTTGTCAGTACCAAAGATCTTCTTACCTCTGTTCTTTCTTTGCTTTCTTTGTTGTCTAGAAGCCTTTTCAACCTTGGTGGCTAAACCGTATCTAACTAATCTGTAAGATGGTTCAAACTTCTTGGCATCTTCAGCAGAGTTGTAAACTAAACCGAAACCAGTTGATTTTCCACCACCGTATTGGGTTCTGAAACCGAAAACTGAAACAGCATCCTTTTCAATCTTATATAATGAAGCTAATTGTTCACGTAAGTCATCCTTGGAGACGTTAGCCTTGTTTGGGTGAATAACGTCAATGACGAATTGTCTTCTGTTTAATAATGGGTTAGAGATAACCTTTCTGGTTCTGATGGTGATAGCGTCAGACTATATTAAAATCAAGTAAATAAAGTAAAATTTGTTAGTATTCTTTTTTTTCTTGTTATTCTAACGGTGGGTTTATAACAGGGTTGTGAAAAAGAGAGAAGTGAAAGAAGAAGTGGTTCTATTTAGAAATTGAAGCTGCAACTTTATTTTCATCAGTTTGATAAATGTTGTAGAAAGTGACGTGGATCATTAAATCATTATCAGAAAAGTTGAATAAAGTGATTTTGTATTGTAATATATACATTTGTTGTTTATTTTTTTCAGAGTGATAATTTCTTTCTCATCAAAGTAAACTAAGTCCATCTTGCTTCAAAAAGTATCTAACAATGTAAATAATACCAAACTGTGATGACATATATTGGCATGCTTGTTTGTTGGATATCTCGTATCATCAACTCTTGGAGATTTTACAAACTGGTCCCTTATTTTTGTCTATCATTTGCTGTGTCTTTCGTACAATTGTAAAAGGTATGTGCTGTATCTAACATGTTGTATGCTTTTAGGTATAGTAATAACTTTGTTGTCTACATTTCCTTGAAAAGCTCTGAAGTGTACACATTCATTTTAAACTGACTGGAATATGACACTACATTGCATTGATTCATTAATCAAATCAAACGTATCATTTGTTGTGCCTATTTTGAAATCTGTTGTTGTGACTTAATAATTATATTTTCAATATGGTTTGTAATATGGAAGTAATTCATGTCTGTATAAATACATCTTTTTCTTTTTCAAGTGTAGTCTCTCTCTCTTGTATTTTGTGTACTTTGTTTATCACATACCATCTTGTACTGTTGATTATAAACTGAGGTATATTATAACTATGTCTTCAAAATAATAAAGTATATGTAAATAGTTGTATTTCTGTGTTTTTTTCACGCTTTTTTTTCACCTATGTTTCCTGAATTCGCTTGCCAAAGAGTATAGTTACGAGAGAGTGTACACGGGTAGTATGGAGAGCGAGAACAGAGCTGATTTGGATTCACACTCAGTTGATCATTTTGCGAAAAAGAGAAAACCAGCGAAAAGGAAAAAATGAAAAATTTTGGCTCAGAAACACGGCGGTGCAGAATATTTTGTAAAGGTGTGCGGTGTTTAAAATTTGGTTGTATAAACGGTTCAAGGTGTGGATATCCGTATTAAGGAAACGCAGTCACAAAATTTTATTAGCAAATTCTAATTTGTTTTCGCAAATCCGCCATCCACCATCCGTACACAGCTTGTTTCTAGGTGTTTGCTGTGAGGGAGGAACGTCAAAGGGGATGAGGATGGGGATCCCTCTTTGGCTTTGTCGGTATATTTCGTTTACTCTTGAGTTGGTAATCAGCTGTATAACAGTGATACACCATATGATACAACCATTTATTGGATTAGATTATAAAAATGTCCAAGAAAGTAGAAAAAGTTGGCTATTGTGAATTTCCAAAAAAAAAATACTTGTTAGAAATCTTACTTGTTCAAACATTTGTTTTATAAATTTAGTCAACTTTTAAAAATATGGTTAAAAACAACAACTAACCGATTTCCACATAAACATTTATGTAAGTAATATACAACGATACTTTGTTTTAAAGATCCAAGTATATATATATATATATATATATATATGTATACCCAAATACAAAGTATCCCTGAAGCTAATTAGCTCCTTTAACTTTCTTAATTCAATTAAAGTAGTAAGTTTTCTTTGGAGGATCGAGCTCGATCGACGCAAAAATAAAAAATACATATATACATTTACCTGATCGACGCAACCGGTTTTCTCTTGTTATTTCGGCGTTAATGATGGGGGGAAGTTTAAAATAGCCGACATGGAGTTTATTATTAGCACCTGCTGTATAACTTTCGAAAAGGCCCTTTGATGGGATGGAACTATATGTATGTTCAAGTTAGCTTGTATTTAAATCTAAGGTGATACTAATCATAATCTAGTACATTAATTACAGTTACACAACAAATGAACAACCGTTGATTGAGAATAATAGGGTAGATGAACTAAAATTAGAAAAAACGCAATAGAGAAAGACAACACGGAAGAAAAAGTCAGGATGTAAAGATGAAACAAGAACATACTAAACGGATAGTAACTTTTTTTTGAAAGATAATAGAGTCTATGATATTAAAAAAAGAAGAGAGAACAGATATGATAGGGAGAATAAAAAATAAAACAAAACACTAAGCTCTAATTCTTAAAGTGAAGTTAATGATAACTGCAATTAGCAAAAAGAAACATAACATAGTTGGGCCAAATCTATCGTCATAAGGACCAGAACCACGTCTTCTAATGGCACTAGCTCTCCAATGATAAGTAACCAAAGCGTAAACCATTGTACCCATGGCAATTAAAGTGAACAGAGATGCGGAGATTCTACCAATCTTATCACCAAAGTTCAATAGACCAATAGCTAAAGAACCTAAAATAACGGTGAAGTTTAACCATGATAGGAATGTACGTTCATTGGCAAAAAAAACCTTTGGTTCAACACGGGTTGGTAATGCAATTCTTTTACCTGGAGCTGTATTAATTATTTCAAGTGGTTTTTTTGGTTTTTCTTGTTAGTATATAAAATGTTATTTTTGGAGGAAAGTGAGAGAGGTAAAAGAAGGGTTGTTAGATGGTGGCATTATACAACTGCAAGTTATATTCTAGTGAGTCTGTGTCAATTGGAGGGTTTACATTTTTCTCAATTAATTGTAACAGACTTTTGTTGACGGACTATGAAATTGGGGAAGGATTGATAGCTGAATTGTTATTATAGTAAATGCAAAGTAGTGTAAACTGATTCAATTGATAACTTCTCATAAAGTCCTTGGAACTTCATATATCATAATAATATAAGGACAGAGCATTGAACTAACTATAATAAGGATGAGGGGGGGTATTTGATGTATGTTGCTGTATATAACAACACATAATTGTTTTGTAACTTTTGAGATATTAAGATCTGCCAAGGAACAGTAAGAGTATAGTATAATGCACAAGCCAATTGGTTATCAACAAGTGGATATAGAAAAGTTCACTAAGATGGATGGTGATGAATACTTACTAGTTTGTAATAAAGGAGCAGAAGACATTTTGTTAATCTATGGTATTATTTAAGTTACAATTGGATATACAGTTAATGTAGTAATGTAGTTGAACTCACAAAAAAGGAAGAATTATGAAGAAGAATGAACAAATGAATAAATTGAAATGGGAGATTGGTGAAAGTAGAAAACCAACTAAACCAACCAACCAAACCTGACTGAACCAGGTGAACCTGCCCTGTTCTACTTCTAATACTTTTAATCAATCAATCAATCAAAATAGATTGCAACACAGACCTTAAAAAAAAAAAAAAGATTAAAATTGTTAGCGAAACCAGAGGGCACGTGTGGATTACGTAACAACATAAAAATAAAAAAGGGATTGTTGATGACATAATCAATTATTATTTATTCAATGACATAATCAGTGACATAAGCAGATTGCAATGTGGCTGATGATCTGTCTTTGTCTGTTATTGTGGTTTTCTTGTTTTAATGATCCTGTTTTAAATAACAATTCGGATCTATTAGTTAAATACCATGTTAACATACCAATCAATTTTTTCAATCGATAAATTAAGCAACTATAAATATGACAGTGGATCCGGTTTCAATTAATTTATCTCAAGTCAATGTTGATAAATTAGTACGTATCATGCAACTTACAAACATTGGAGCGTAGATTGGATAACGATCACAACTTTGATTTATCGGTTATTTGCACAATGACAATTAATTTATTATCAACCCATAAATAATACAATACTAACATCTTTCACTTATTCTCTTTCTTGCAAATTACAGAATGCAGGGAAAAGAGGGGAATTCATCATGTACAGCCAATAACACTAACAGAATTGACTAATGAAGTGTCAGCGTACCTAACCACAATTACTAAAACAACAACAACAACAACAACAACTACTGAATCAGAGTCTCAATTCCAAGCACAAGAATTGATAAATTTGTTACTTGGGAAACTTTCCAAAAAATCATCAAAGTTTAAGTACTTAATCACAATAAACACAATTCAAACAAACAGCAACAGCAACAGCAACAACAACAGTGATAATACTGATGATGGAGTCGATACAGTGAATAGTAAATTTGGTGCTTTGTGGGATAAAGAAAATGACGGATTGTTGAATCTATTATTTAAACTTGATGATAATTCAAGTTTTATACTTTGTATTATATTTATATCTATATAATGTGTGCATACATATATGAAATTATCGTACTTATTTAACTATATCTCATTTTTTATCCTTGTACTTGAATTTGATCATAAACGTTGGTGATATATCTGATTTATTAGATCTGAATTCATTTGAAATCAATTCACATTCAGTAACAATAAACTTAACTCTAGAGTCTTTGTATCTTTTACATTCTAGTATCAATTTCATGAAATTAATTGGCAAGTCGTTAAAAGTTTCTAAAAATTGATTCCAACTTTCAACAAATTGTTTATCTTCTTCAAATGAAACCAAAAAGATCAAAATATCAAAAATATAAATGTGATCTTGAATGATGGAAGAATTGTTAACATTTGCATAAATTGAGAATCTTTCATTGATCAAATATCCATCTCTTTCAATAGTACTTTCAAACTTCTTGGTATCAAACTTCTCTCTATTGTTTAATTTATCCAAATAGTTCAATAAATATGAATCGTAAACAAGTTCAAACAACGACTCAAATAACTCAGAATCAAGGTATTCTTTCAATGGCTCAATGTATGACGCAACAATATCCAATGAATTGATTATCATTTCATCAGATTTATACCATTTCTTCCTGAAAACTTCATCAAAGAATGAATTGTATTCAACAACGATAAATCCATTCAATTTTTCTAAACATTCCGTACCTGTACTGATAATATAATCTGATCCAACATCAAACAAAGAATCAATCTCTTCATGGAAGGATATATGGATCATTGTTTTCAAATTTTGGAATTCGTTCTCTAATCCATTAACGAACCGAACACAGTCATTTGCTAGAATCGTAACATAGCGCGGTAACCACCCCATACTTTCAATTAATTGTGAATCTATCGCCCCTTCTGCAGTTTTTGAATCTGATTGAATCGTTGTTAATTTATTCCATTTATTTGACTCTTGTTTTAGAATCGATGTCCAAGTGTTATGGAAGTCTGATATTATTGAAGTTATGAAAAAATTCAAATATTTTAAAAGTAATGGAGAATCTCCAATATCCAACAACGAATTTAAATTCGATTTCAAAATTTCGATAATCGTTTGCGCTGTTTCAATACCCAGTTTACCACTAACTGAATCAGGTGGTTCTTGAGATTTCATTTCAAATAATGTAGTTGCTGTCTTCATTGCATTGTTGACCCAATTCAAAGTTTTGGTTTTATTGAATTCTAAGTGATCATTCAATAACTTATCTTTAATGTCGCTATTCAATAAGGTTAATTGTTCCAACTTCTCCTTTTTCAATTTGTATTTTTCTTTCAGAATTCTTTTGTTGTTATAATTAAACGTTAATAATTGGACAATAAAAGAATTTGATAATTCAATTTGGTCATTATTCAATATTTTCAAAAGTATCTTCCTCAATGAACTTTGATACCAAATCAAGATATGATTTTCAAAAAAGGTCCAATTTGTGGGGAATCCTTGATCTATACCAACTTTGAAAACATCCAAAATTTCATAATAATTTTCTTCAATAATGTTCAAAATATCATTAACATCATGTGAACTTAATATATCTTCCATTGAACTATCTATAGTTTCAATGAAATCTTGATTGAATCTCTCTCTGTATAATCTTGGTTTGGATCTTGATGACAATCTATTCAATTTAATAGTTTTAGATTCATTAGATTCATTTAGATTTGAATTGGATTCATGATCCAATAAATGTTTAATAATCTTCAATTTAAAATCTTCACGTTCTTCAAATTCAATAATTTTGACTAACTTAATGATCAAATTGAAGTTACCACAACTGATGATGCTAATAAAACTATCAATTATCAATTTAATCAATTTATCGAATTTATAAACTAATTTAGTCAATGGTGCAAACGCTTTACTAATGATTTGTTTCATATCAGTTCTTGAATTTTCGCTCATTAAAGTCAATGAATCTCTGAAATCTCTCAATTGATTCAATTTGAAATGGATTATTAACAAATTTTCACATGGGGAATCTTCATTGAAATAATCATCTAATGGCAATTCTGCGTCTAATAATTGATCAACCAAGGCAACCTTTTTTGGTAGCTCAACAAAATCGTCATAGGTTTTCAAAACATCGTTAAAGTTATTATAAACTGTACTTGATTTGTTAAAAATTTCAAAAGAATCATTACCACCACTGATGGAATTCTCTCGAAGTTCTTCGATTTTGTTCAGATTTTCTTTCAAGTTTTTCAAACCTTTTGATGAATTTTGTAAATTGTTAAACATTACAGTTAGTTTATTAACCCGATTATTAAATTCAATGTTTAGTTGTTGATGGATTGCCAGTTTTTCCTTTTCTAACTCTGATTTAATCGTTGAAATCTTGTTTAGATCTTCTTCCGTTTGGATCAGATCATTGATTTTGGATAGTAATACAATGTTTGCAGGCATGATTGATTTCGTGTCTATACACCACGTTCAATAATTGATATAATTTGAATGCTATTTCACACCATCCACCAAGGAAGATAAGAAAGGTAAGTAAATCAAACAAACATGTAAAACAAAACATGTAAATAAGCAAAGAGACAACAAAGTTGATCAGTTTCAACTTTTTCTGAAGCGCATTTTTAGAGGCGGTGTTTTTTTCTGTCTCTACTGTTGCACTTTAAACCAATCTATTATTCTTAGGTCAGTAAATAACTATACAGAACAAACATCATACTATTTATAGAGATGTCACTACCGACTCGTTATATTCTTTTACCAGTTGGGCTCCCGGGACTTGGGAAGTCAACCACTTTTAAAATAATCAAACATTTCAATCCGAATTTTGTTCATTTACAATACGATGACATCAAATCAAATAAAAAAACCAAGTTGATTAAACTAACCGGTGAACATTTATTAAATAACAACAAACCATGTTTGATGATCGATAGAAACAGCTCAACTTTATCAGAAAGGTTGCAAATCATTAGTGATCTTAAATCCAATTACAGCAAATTATATTCTTTAAAATTCATTTGTTTGAATTACATTCCAAAAAATTACCTAACAAAAGAAAATAAATCGAATAAAGATACACTGTTTAAATTTTGTTTGAGAAGGATTAAAACTCGTGGTGAAGATCATCAAAATTTGAAAATCAAAGACGATGAAGACATTAAGAACATCTCTAAAATTTTGAGTATTTTCATTAATAGATTCCAACAGATTGATACCAGTAAAGAACCTGATTCTATATTTGATTTGCTTATCGAATTGAGTTTTAATGAGTTGGATAATAGTGCTGCCAATGTTCATATAATTTTGAAAACGTTGCAAGAGACATATAGGGATGATATAGAGATTAAAGTTCCAGATTTGAATGAAATCACCAATGTTCTTAACACTTTAAAGCACACCACTAATGACGATAACGACAACGATAAAGATAAGGATAAACCAATAGGTGTTAAAAGAAAAATAACAGAAGGTCCATTGGATAGACTACTGAAAGTGCCCAAGAAGGACAATATCAAGGAATGAAACATAATAAATACATTAATCAACTCATATATATAGTATATATTTTAGAAAAAAAAATAATCGATACTTTATTTACCTATTTATTAGAACTTACCTTTGTTAACAACAAAAGTTTCAATGGCTGAAATGGCAGCGTATAATCTATTTTCAGCTTCTGGGAAGACAATCGAGTTCTCACCGTAAAACACTTCATCACTAACTTCTTCTTTATGTCTTGGTAAACAGTGCATGAACTTCCAGTTGTTTGGAGCAGCTAAATTGGTTAATTCAGAGGTGATTTGGAATCCACTGAATTGCTTTAACTTGGCAGCAGTTTGTGCTTCTTCGCCCATTGAGATGAATGTATCAGTGACTAAAATGTTAGAATCCTTAGCAGCGATTTTTGGGTCATGGGTTATTTCAATGGTAGCACCAGTTTCTTCTGAAACATCGTTGGCAACCCTTATAATCCTAGGGTCCATTTCAATACCGTGTGGAGTAGCAATGGAAACATTAATACCGGATTTCATAGCAGCAATAGCAAGGTCGTTGATAACGTTATTAGCATCACCGATCCAAGCTAATTTCAGACCTTTAGTCTTACCGAAAGCTTCCTTAATAGTCAAAATATCACAAATAGCTTGTAATGGATGATAAGTGTCACACAAAGCATTAACTATTGGAACTGAAGAGTGTTCACAAAGTTCTAAAATCTCAGAATGGGAGTTAACTCTTGCAAAGATACATGAAGTCATGGAGGAGATAACCTTTGATGTATCGTATAAAGATTCATTAATACCAAGTTGAATATCATCCTTACCTAAGAACATTGGATGGGCACCAAAATGAACAGCAGCACCTTCAGTTGAGATTCTGGTTCTTGTTGATCTTTTACTGAACACCAAAGCAATTAGTTGACCTTTTAATGAATCAAAAGAAGCACCTTGTTTCTTGATCAAATTCTTATGGTATTCAGCTCTAGTGACTAAATGTTTGAATTCGCTGGTTGTTAAATCGCTAATGGAGATTAAATGTCTGATTGGCTTTGAGGACATTTTGCTGGAGAAGAATCTTTTTGGCATCATTGTAGAATATTTATTTGTTTTGCTTTTTTAGTGAAATCTGAAGTTTTCTTTTAGAAAAAAAACTAAAAGTATATGCAGATTGTTAAAGAAACAATTAAACAGACCGGGAGAAAGAAGAGAATGAATTTTAAAATACCTCTGAGTCAACGATGTAAATGGAAAAAAAAAAAAACGTTAGAATTCGGAAATTGTCAGATTTTTTTTTTCTTTCGTTTTAAATTTTGCGCGCAGACGCAAAAAAATTACCTGATTAGGCAATACACGGGTCGCTCTAGATCTCTATTGCGTCGATGGATTTCAATAGATCATCCCGTTGGGCGTCAAGGAGAGCCTTTGAAGCTGTTAATTGGGATAGTTTGGCTCGATTGGACTCATTAATCGTTGTTAGATGAGAAATGGTTATTTTCAAAGTAGCTAGTTCGTCACTGAGTGGGCTTGGCTTGTAAAATTTGGGTAGTTTGTACAATTTAGTAGCAGTAGCAGCAGCTGCCGTTTTGGCTTTGTTGCTATTGCTTGAGACACTGTCGAGGTTGATCGGTTTTAATGTTACACTGTCCAATGACTCATCTTCACTAATAACAATAATCTCATCTTGATTGTTATTTGTTGCTGCTATTTCACTCTGTTCATCTTCATCTTCCAATTGAATGCTGTACAAAGCTTCTTCAATTTCTTCTTTTTGCAAAAACTTTTGAACTTTCATTTCATTTTCACTGATAGCTAACCTTCCATCATGAAACCTTTCATCAAGTTCAACATCTTCCATTAAATCATCTTGATCAACTTTTTTGCTGTTGGTCTTATACTCAAAATCAGAGTCATAATCTTCTTTTAAGTTGTCCTGTTTTTCTATGTCGTAACTCTTTTGTTGATTTCTGAACCTACGGTCTTTCAATTCTTTAATTTCAAAAGATGTTGGGATTATAGGCGCTTTCTCAAATATTTCTTGATTGTCATCAAATTCATCATTATTGTCAATTCTACTGGATTCCTGAACTGTATTTGTTGACTGTGATATTGTTGAATCTTGATATCTGTTCAAAACATCCGATAACTCACGTTTATTACTATTGGCCACCACAGAATCAGTATCTATTGGACCTGTACTTTTATTAATCAGATTGGAACTTTTTTTGTTAGGTCTTTTAAATGGAAGTTTTTTAAGAATAGAAATATTAAACTTCAGTTGATCACCATCGCCATTTTCTTGATCATCATTATCTCCCTCATCAGGATTATAGTTCAAGAACTTGCTGACTTTATTAGATGTTATAACACTCCCAATATCACCATCTTGATCTCTTATATTACTGCCCACATTTGATAACTTAACTTTAGGCTTTCTCTTTTTGAAAATGGATGATGTGGAGGAGGAGGAAGCGATGGTTGACTTTTGAGAGTTTACAGACATGTCAAAACTTTCTTCGTTCTCGTCATCGTCGTTGAGTATAATTTTTGGTTTTGGCTTTCTATTGAATTGCATGCCAATGTGTCCATAAAGTGTTAATGTGTATAGAATCAATGGTGTTTATTCGTAAATTATTGGCTACAAATAATGAAATCGTTTAAGAGTTGACATGTTAATTTCAAAAAAATACGCCGCTAAAATTTTTTATTTTTGTTCATTTGATCTGATTTTGCTTGTACCTTTCATAACAGTTATAGAACACAATAAAACTCCTAATTTCATTTAATACATAAACATAAACATATAGAAACGAATAGGACTCATAATATAAGCAATAGATACCCAACTATGTCTGAAGATAACTCACTAACATCGGGCTTGTCTAAGCAAGCAAAAGACATGCATAAACTGATGCTTCAAAATGGTGAATCGTCATACAGTCAAGAAGATTTACTCAAACTGACAGCATTTGAATCAACACCAGAGTTGATGAAACATTTACAACAGTTACTTGATACTGGATTAGCAAGATTATTAGAAAACAAAGATCATAAAGTTTTATTCCAACCTGTCAGTGAATCTGAAGCCAGCAAGATCTCGAACATGTCTTCTGACGAAGCTATGATTTATTCATATATCGAAGCTAGCGGTCGTGAAGGTATTTGGACTAAAACAATTAAAGCAAAGACCAACCTACATCAACATGTTGTTGCTAGATGCTTGAAATCTCTAGAAACTCAAAGTTATATCAAGTCAGTTAAATCAGTTAAATACCCACAAAGAAAAATATACATGCTATATCATTTAATTCCAAGTATTGAAGTCACTGGTGGTCCATGGTTTACAGATTCTGAACTTGATACTGATTTTATTGACTCTTTATTGATTGTCATTTGGAGATTTGTTGCATCCAAAACTTTCCCTAAATGTTTCAAAAATTCAATCGGAGACATCAAACAATTTTCATATCCTGTTTCCAATAATATCAATTTACCAACTTTGAACGACTTGTCAGAATTCATTCAGTCTTCAGGTGTCACACCTATCGAACTATCACTTTCGGATATCAGAAGTTTATGTCAAGTTTTAGAATTTGATGAAAAAATGGAAAAGATTGGCGAATGTTATAAAGCTTCTTGGCAATCAGTTTTGGAAGTTGGTGGTGGTAAGTATAACGGGTTGGATGTTTACGGTGTTCAAAATGATCAAATTTATACTATTCAAGATACTTATAGGGTGCTGAATGCATTGGGTGACGATGCTGATGTTGAAGAGGTTAATGAGGAGATTTTCAAAGTTGATGAAAATAAAAAGAGTAACAACAAAAAGGGTCAATTCTTTTTAGATTCTTGGATTAATACGTAGTTGTTTGTGCGTTTGTCGTTTTAAATAGACTCAAAAGAGCTCTATTTCTGTATTTTTATATATTTTTTTACAGCTTCTTCCATTCATCCTAACTATAATACAAATGAAATGAAAAGAAAACCATGGTTACACACTCCAAGATAGAAACAAAGATTATAAAAATGTAGTATCTGTAAATAGTTTCAGAAAACACGTTTCATAAGAGAACTCAATATTAAGACATTAAAGAATCTGGTGTTAAAAGATCAACTTTTAAACAACACAGAGAATAGTAGAAACACAAAGTAACAAAGCACAGCGGAATGGCCACATGAGGGGAAGTGAGTAACAAGGTAGATAAGTAGGTCAATAAAATAGACGGAACAAAAAGAAAAAAAATAAAAATACATTCATAAAAGCAACAAGTTTGCATTAAAATCATTCAACAAATTTGTTATGATAAACAGTATCGTAAGCTGGTGGGTATAGCTGTAATTCATTATAGGATGGTGGTAATTTACCAATTAACCCTTTCTTTTTAAGGTCTTCATCAAGTATAATATCAGTAAAAGGTTTGGAATTGGCTGGAATTGGCTCATCTTCATAGAGTGGTGGCGGCATATTACCTGATTCACTTTCATTTTTCAAAATAGTAACTTTTGTAGATAATGACAATTCAATTTTTCTGTTCTTTGCTCTATTCGTTTCTTGCACTTTTCTTGCATTTGATTTAATCCAATCTTCATCATCGTCATTGAATTTTAAATCTGGAGTTTGTGAATTTGAATGGCTCGGAACTTGAACTTGATACACTGTTGGGATTGATGTTATTGAAGATGCTCTACTGGTATTAGCTTTAGATTCATCAAGTGGATCGGAAAATTCCTCTAGTATGATACAAATTTTCAATTTGTGGCTAACCTGTAACTTTAAATATTCTTGAGGACTCTTAATGGTTGGAATTATAGTAACGATCTTTGTTTTATTTTTATTCCTTGGGGACTTTATGCAAAAATTATTTGAAATTGGTAAAATGGCATTATGATCAAAAGAACCCCCATCTTCATCGTTTAAATCATGACATGTTATTTTCTTTTGCAGAATAGGGATTTTCTCAACAACTTGCAAAGTTTTAACAAATATGTTCCCATTAATCGAATGACTCAGATCCAAAGATTTTATATCATAATCTGTTGTTTGAACCAAAGTAACCTTGATCGAATGCACCTTATAGTTGAATCTTTTAATTGGTAAGATTCTAAAGGAAACGTTCAAATTATTCAAGTCATTGTTATTAATGATCAAAACTGTGGAATTTAGAGTTAATTGATAGTACAACAAATCTCTCCAATTACCAATTGCGATTGAATCATCCAAATTACGAGAGTTGTTAACAATAGATGAGGATGAAGGTAGGCATTTAATAACTTGTAAAATTTTAGATAGTTTGAAAATTTCGGCTACTGATTCTTTGACAGTTGACAAGTATAATTCAATTCTAACCTCAATAGAGTAGAAAATATTAGCCATATAATGTTGAATAGATTCTGGATCAACAGAGCTATCCAAAAAGAATTCAAATGGAAAATTGTAACAACCTGGTAATAAACTTTCATTGTTACTAGTTTGAATAGAACCTTGAGAATAATCCCAAAATATTTGCTGATTAATAAAATTATGTTTGACATTACTATTTGAAACAATCAATGGATCAATAGAAGTAAACAGATTAGTTAAACAATTCCCATTGAACGTTATTAAAATATTTTTTGGTATCACCTTTTTCTTAACAATTATTGTTAAACCCCCTTTAACAGAAGTTATTTGGTTGTCGGTATCGGGATTTAAATAAATGGTATCATTAATCAGTTTCAAACTTGCACTGAAATGCTTATTTGAGATTGAACTTTGGTATAACTTGTAGTTGTCATTAATGACCGAACAAGACAACTCTGAACTTGCCCTAGGAGATTTAGCGTTTCCGCTTGATGAATTTGAATCTATTGAGCACGTTGGTGATAAACCGGATAGTTTTTTCTTAAATACGGTAGATAGATGATTCATTATAGTTTATGTAGTTTGATGATACATTGCGACAAATTTGTAATCAACAATTAAGTTACAAGTAAAACAAAGAAACAAATACAAAAAAAAAAGGCAAACAAAGAAGTATAAATAAAAATAGTAACTCCACCTTACACAGAAATAACAAGAACCTCCTGGTTTGAAGTTGAGTCATCAAACCACACATGATCATTTCTCCCTAAATTTGCTTCCTTTAATCCAGACTTTTATCATTTTAATTACGATACTTTGCTTTAGGGACTGCTTTATACTCTACACTATAGATTAACTAAGAGTGCCATCCCACATTTTGTACAACCAACCATGTACCGTATCTAATCTACCATCTTTTAACTCTCTTTTGTTTCGGTTGAGACTTAAGCAAATCAAGTAGATTTCTGTTTTGTCCCAACTCAGCCACACGCCGCACTTCTCCACACGGGGAAATGAATTTTCAGCCACACAAAACTTTAATCAAATGAGTGGTGATCCGGGGAAACCCGATCGGCTTCTCCGTTGAATAGTCATGTGATTACCAACGATTTGGAACTCATTGCTGGTTTCAATTTTTGTTTGATAGGAAAATATATCATATTAACTTGATTATAACCAAAAAAAAACAAAAAATAACAAAATGTGAATATAAAACTAAAAACTGAAAAATAATAACAGGACAAAATAAACCACTGATAGAAGTGTTTCTTTACATGAACAAACAGCATATAAAACTGAAAATGCGTGTTTCCAAAAGGTTTAGGACAACAACAAAAAAAAAACTACACACACACACACAAAATAAAAATCAATAAAAATCAGAACTTTATTTACAAAACAAGAGTGAAAAAAAGAATAAAAAACATAAAATCTAAGCGGTAATTGTAGCAACACCATTATCATCAAAAGTAGCTCCACTGGAAACGTAACCACACTTGAATTTAACCTTAACAGTACTAATAGGTTCGTTAGTTTTACTGTTAACTATAATATCTTGCGTAAATCCATTCGCTTGCTGTGAGTTTAACTTAGATCCAGTTGGTGGTTTCATAGTTAATTCGAATTGTTTAGTAACCGCAATAGAGAATTGAATGTGGCTCAATTCCTCAAATGACAAATTCGAGAAATGGAATTGAACTGATATGGAAGTTGGGGTTTTGGATATGATTGAATATTGAATTTGTAAATTGGATGATGTATTCAAAGTCTTCAATTGTGTTGTTGTAGTAGCCACTGGTGCTGGAGATGATGATAAACCACTTGATAAGAAATCAAATGAGAATGGATCTAGTGGTTTTGAAGCAACAACTGGTTGTGGTGCAGCTGGTGCTGATGTTGCGCCTGACAGTCCTGATAATAAATCAAAGTTGTTGACAGCTGGTGATTGCTCTCTTGTATGAGATGGTGTTGACAACAAGTTAATGGCACCAAATGTTTGCTGTGGCTGCTGTGCTGATGATGATCCATTGAATGACAACCCACCTAAAGCTCCCAACAAATTAGCAATGGCATCGTTTGATGATTGATTACCAGTAGCATTTGGTGTAGCTTCTGGAGTATCATCATCAAAGTCAATTAAATTCAAGCTGTTGGAGTTAAAAAATCCAGTATTGATCTTTGATGCATTGGCAGTATCACCATTCTTCAAATAATTACATTTTTCTAAAATGTTGTTGATTCTATCGTTCAATGATAAAATATTACTAACCTGTTCTTGATCGTCTGATTCTTCTTGAATTAAAGTTTGTAATTTTGGTTGAGAGACTTTTAAAGCACTAATTAAGTCATTTAGAGTTTCATCGTCGGAATTGAATTGTCCCGTGTTCGAAATATTGTTCAACATTTCATCTAAAATATCTGCTTTTCTACCCAATTTGTTCAAATCACCATGAACTTGTTGTCTTGTTTCTTCGTATGATTCATCTTCTTTGAACCCAGACATAATCTTCATTAAATCATTGGCTTCTTTCAAATCTTGTGGCCTACCTCTTCTAACCAATTCTTGTAATTTGGCAGATTGTGCTAATCTTTCTTCTCTTTGAATTTCTTGAATTGATTTCAAGTTATCACTTGGGTTTAAAACAGCAGCATCTTCTTTTTTGACAGCAGGGAAGTCATAACCTTTACTTCTCAATAATCTATACATATCTCTAACGTATCCCAAATCTTCCTTATATCTGGAAGTTTTACAAATAGTTTGAACCCATTCGGAAATAGTACCCAAGATTAACCTTTGGGTTCTTGAATATGATGGTGGTGGTCTTTCTGGGAACTTCTTAACCAGTTCATTCAAAAATTCCTTACGTGAAATTTGCAAGTGGATAGGGTATCCACAGTTTTTGACCATGTAATCCAATAGGGATAGGGCCAATTCGGCAACTTGTGGATCTCTAGAATTAACTAACTTGACAACGGTGACGGCAGCCTCACGTGGTAAGTTACCTTGTTTGTCATTGATCAAGTCACAAATTTCCAAATTCAATGCAACGTTTGGTTCATCTAATGACGGACGACAAGCACGATCTATATTATTCAAAGAAAATCAAAATAAGTTGATATTAGTATCACATCATTCATTTATCATTTATGAGTTAAACTGTGATTCAAGTTGAGAAAAATAAATACTTACGAATTCTTCTCAACAGTTTACCTGACACACCTTGTAGTGTTTGAATTGTTGTCATAATAAGTATGTATAATTATGTTTTTTTGTTTTGTGTTATAAGTACTAAATGCAAATGGTTTTCTAAAAAGGTTTCACTAAGCTGCAATTAATCCAAAAGAAAAGACTAAAGGAAAAACAAACACACTTGGATTAATTCAAAATGATAGTAATATAAGTTTTATTTTAGCAACTGATTGGTTTTGAAATATATTATAGATTCAATTGATATAATGATCTCTTTGCACTAGTAATTGATTCAATGATATTTCCTGCTAAGGGCAATTTATATACTTCAAGATAATAATTGTGCCCACAAAACAACGAGGACTCAAATTCTAATTGACTTTTCCTGTGTTTTTCTTTATTTACAAAAAGCGAATCAATAGATTGATATATTGTATAGAAGTATTTGATACAACAATTTAGTTTGAAAAATTGAATAATATACTATTGTTTATCGTCTTTAGCTGACGGATGATAAATCAGTTCAAATTCAAATTCAAATTTCGCAATCGGGCGCTTTTTAAAAATCCGCAGTTTCTACAGAATCTTGCAAAGACCGATCGATTGGGACACTGTGCGGCGTCTATTTCGATTTCTATTTCCAACTACACTGTAACTGTGTTCATATTTCAAATTGAATTAAACTGAATTGAATTGAATTAAATTAGATTATATTATATTACAAGTGTATAAAAGACTAAAGAGAAATTTCTATACACATTTATGATACACACACACTCGTGAAAAAGCTATAGTTTACTCATACATTAAAAAAAAAATCACTTTTGCTGAGACGACGAAGATTGTTGTTGAGACGATAACATGGCATTGTCCGTGACAACCGGTGATGAACTAACACTGTTGTTATTACTCGACGCTCCAGACCTTTGTTGGTTGTTATTAGTACCGTTTGATAAAGACCCGCCAGTTGTGGTAGCACTATTGTTATTCGCATTTGTAGACGAAACGACACCTGAACCAGGTTGTGGAGAGAATCTTGTAGTGATCGAGGCATTGCCGACTTTCTTCTGTTGAAGCATTTGTTGCTGTGCAATTTGCTGCGCTTGGTGTTGTTGCTGTGTAGACAAGTTTTTCAAAGCTTGTTGTTGTTGTTGTACAGTCAATGATTTGAGGGCCTGTTGTTGTTGAGGTGTCAAACTGTTGATCAACTGCTGTGGAGTTTGAGGTTGTGGTTGGGGAGTTTGTTGAACAGAATCAGCTTGTTGCTGTTGCTGTTGCTGCTGTTGTAAAAACTGTTGTCTTCTCTGTTGTTGTTGTAGCTGTTGACTACGCAAAACTTGAATTTGTTTTCTCTGTTGTGGTGTCAAATTAGGAATGTTTGCATATGCAGCCAACTGTTGCGGAGTCAATTGTTGTTGTGGTTTAGGAGGTGGAGTATCCAATTGACCTGCAACGGCACCATTTTGTCTTTGTGACTGTTGTTGAGAATCTTGTGATTGAGGAGGTTGAGAAGAAGATGTAGATGATGAAGAACTGCTAGCGTTAGTGTTAGTGTTAGCATTAGCATTAGAATTCGCATTAGTATAACCAGCACCGATTTGTGCATTTTGTTGAGACATCGAACGTTGTTGTGGCTGAGGCGATTGTGCTTGACCTGGTGTAGTTGATGATTGATGTGCAACTTGCGCAGCAGCTTGAGCAGCAGCGTTCCTATTTTGAGTTTGTTGATAGTTGGCTAAATAAGCAACGGCCAATCTTGTAACTTGTTCCTTTGGAAGGTTAGGATTTTGAGTTTGAATTTGATTGATGATAGCTGAAACTTGTGAAGTTGTGAAATTAACTCTAGGCACAGGTCTAGCTTGTCCTTGCACTTGTGCTTGCCCTTGTTGCTGTTGTTGACCAGGCTGTTGTGTTTGAGACTGAATTTGAGCTTGGATAGGTTGTGGGGAAATACCTTGGGAAGATGGAGGACTAGACGCAACACCTTGTTGATTAGCCAAACGTTGTTGCTTTTGTGCAGTTGGACTGGATGCATTTCTTTGCAACTGTTGCTGTTGTTCCATAAGTTGTTGTTGACTTGAAACTCTTTGACTTTGAACCTGTGCATAACCTTGTGGTGATGAACTGATATTGGAGTTGTTCGCATTCAATAAAACTTGTTGTGGAGTTGGTGTTGAAACAGGAGAAGCAACAGTAGAACCAGCTGCACTGATACAGTTTGCTTGTTGTTGCTGTTGCTGGGCTTGCTGAACCTGTTGTTGTTTTTGGATCAATTGCTTTTGTCTTTGCAAGTGCATCAACTGTTGGATCTGTTCAGGGGTGTATGGTGCACCATTGGGTGTAGATGAACGTGCTTGTTGTTGGGCAATACCAGTATTTTGAGGATACGTTGGATTTGCAACAAGTGGAGCTTGTTGCTGCCCTTGCTGACCTTGTTGAATAGGGGCGTTCATTTGCTGCTGTGGTAATCCATTTGGAACTCTAACATTGTTTGGGCCAACAGGAACGGGAATTAAACCAGAACCAGCACCTGATGCAGCCATTGGCATATGGGCTTGAGAAGCACCACCTTGCTGTTGCTGTTGTTGTTGTTGTTGCTGTTGTGGCAATCCATTAGAAACTGGTCTTTGACCAGACTGTGCAGCAATATGACCAGCATTACCAGGTTGCGGTCTTTTTTGATTAGCAGCTGCTGCAGCGACAGCAACTGGATCAGATGGGGCAGGAGCTCTAGAATTCACAGGAACTCTTATTCTTCCATAATTAGCAGCATTGGTATTTTGTGCATAAGCTTCTTGAATAGCCTTATCTCTTTCAAACTTCAACTTGGACAATTGTTCAGGAGTTGGAGTATCCATTCTCTTGTCATCAGAGTTTGTCTTTCTAGCCTGCTGAGATGGCTTTTGAACAGATTCACGTTTCTTCATCAATTTTCTAACAGCATCAAACATTGAACCCCATCTTAATCTTCTATGACCTCTTTGGATAGATTCGATACCCACACCCAATGGAGAAACACGTCTCTTTGTAGTTGTTTGGGCCTTGTGAGCAGCTTCTAACCATTCCTTAGCAACAACTGCATAAATACCCCTCATATCAGAGAACTGGAACTTATCGTTCAATTGAATATATCTTTCGAAACATTGCCATGGTGTTCTTCTTTCAATGTTTGAGGTATAACTATGTGTTGGATGAGGGGATAAATGGGCAGAAATAATATTCCAATTGAAAGAAAAATCAGTAACGTATCTAATCAAATATTTATCATCTTGTGGCAACCAAATTGTAGGGATTCTCAGCTCAAGGTTCTTTATAGTTGGTGGAGTTGGAGGTTTTAAAATATTGAAACGTCTATAGTTTGAAGCAAACAAACCTTTCTGATAAGAGACGCTGTGCTTTTCTAAGTCTTTTTGTTTCTTGAATAGAATCTTTTCCCATTCAGCTTCTTCATCAAATGGTGGTAACATTGCTGAAATATGACCATATTGGTATTTTTCAACAATGTGATCCTTTTCTTTTTCATTGAATGGTATGAATGCGGGTAAATTGGTAATAACGGTCAATTCTGTCTTATTGAATTGATGCAAATCGGCAAACAATCTGAATGGACGAACGGAATTGGATGCGGCCTTTTTGGATTCATATTCTTCCAATGATAAGTTTGGAAGGTTATGAGTTGGAATCTCAGTAAATGGATCTGGTCTTTGTAGAAGTAATGAAATATCAATAGTATCCTTTACGTCTTGTTCTTCTGACTTATCAGCTTCAACTTCAGCTTCAGCTTCAGCATCCTCCATTTGCACATCCTCTTGGTCTTCGGGTTTTCCTTCCTTAACTTTAATAACTTCAACAGTCTCTTTATCATCTTCATAATCAACTTCTTTATCATCAGTAATGGTTGGTAACTCTTCTAAAATGTGATTTTCAGGTTCAGCACCATCTTCAATTTTGGCTGGTTCTTGTTCTTTTTCTTTTTCTTTTTCTTGTTCTTCTTCTTGTTTATCATCCAAGAATTTAATAGCTTTTCTATTAACACAACATACTTTACCATACGTCCAATAATCCATCACAGCTTGGCTAATATAGTAACTTTGAACAGCCTTGTATTTTCTTTCTTGCTTGTAATCCATAGATAACCACTTCATTTCACTCAATAAATAATCCCAATGGGTTTTTTTACCGGTACTCAAAAATGGGTCAATTTGTTTACGAGGTTGTCTCAAAGACCAACTGTGCTTTCTTTTCAACTCCTCCATTCTTGAATACAAAACGGAAACTTTACCTTCCACCAAAGCGGTTTCATAAGCATCCGTTGTTAGTGACTTATGTGCTCTTAAAAGTAGTTTTGGTAATTGTAAAGTTTGTTGATGATAGTATAATTCGGTTAATGAGCGTGCTTCAGGAACTTTATGAGGTTTGGATTCAGGCATAAGCATAACCATTAGTTTATTGATATCAACATTCTCATACTCCAAATCTCTCTTTGATTTGCCATCTGCTCTTCTTGGTTGTAATGGTTCAGAATATGAGTGTATCAACGAGGATAAAGTCGGAGGTTCATTAGGTATCGTTTCAACGTGTCTCTTGGTCACAATTGGAGACATTGATTGCGGTCTTTGTGGTTGCTGTTGCTGCGGTTGTTGAGGTTGTGGTGGCTGGAGTTGAGAAGCTTGAGCTTGTTCTTTTCGTTTTGTAGTATCTGGAGGTATTGTTGTTGCGGGAGTTGTCGTTGTTTTGTTAGATTCTGATAATTGCCTCACATTATCTTCATTTGTGGTCGTTATTTCAGGAACTTTATTTTGTTCAAGCACTTGTTCAGAAGATGTATCATTTGTCACTTTTTGAATTTTTCTTGGCAGTTCTTCAACTTCTGTTGAATCTTCAGTGGTTTCCTTTGAAGAGGTTTGTAAAACTTTGTCCTTTCTAGCTTGTATTGGAGCAGTTTGAACTGGGACTTGCGATGTGGTTTGTGATTCAGTTGATGGTCGCACTTCTACAGCAGATTGTTGTTGTTGTTGTTGTTGCTGTATCGTAGTTGGCGTATTTGAGGATGTTGATGTTGATGCAGTTGATGTGGATGGTGGGGTTGGAGTATTAGTTGACTGTATTTGCTGCTTCTGCTGAGATCGAGTCGTTCCTTGTTGAGCCAATTGTCTGGGAGGTGAAGGTCTTCTATGTTGTTGTTTTTCATGAGTTAAGATTGAAATATTAAATTCATGGCCATTTTCTAAATCATTCTTCTCTAGAAATGCCATCAATTTATCTTCAATCTGTAAAACTTGATCATTGGATATTGGTAACAAAGGTAATCTTGAGACACAGTAAAGCTCCGATAATTTACGCTTTCTGTCTTTAAGGATATTACTACAATCTTGCCTTCTCTTTTCAATGGACTCTAGCCTTTTTCTATCCATTAAATATTTCTAAAATAAACGTGATCATATATTGGGTTTCTATGTTAGTATTCAGGATTTTTCAGGCCATTCTATGAAAGTGACAATTGATGAACAGGAGGGAAGTAAATCTATACATACTGGCTGATTAAGCCCGTTATTCACCGTTGGAACGGAGCTTTTTTCATGTGGCATGATGAAACTATCAATCACCCTGTCTATTTATGGTACCAATTTATAAGATTTGAATGATCAATGGAGTATATTCAAACCTTCAATTGTATATATGTTGAAAGTATACTGACTAAATAACTTGGGAGAGAATCAAAACAAGGTAAAGTCGTGGAATTGCAAATTAAAACTGACCGAGGTGCAACTTCGATTGAATAAATGTGTCAGTGGATGGCGGACGACGGCGACTAGTGGTTGTTTATAAACTTGAGCGTGGGTTTGAAAAGGAATGAACACGGGAAGTTATATGTCATATACCCAAATTAAAGGTATATTTATTGATTAAGATGGGTTATGTAAATCTAGTTGGCTGGTATATATGACTTTGTGTATTGCCTCTCTAGGTTCCTTCCTTGTCTTGTCCTTTTCGTTGCAAATTCACGTCCATTTCCGTAGTTTCCACTCAAAAAAAAAAATCATAAAAAAATCAAAATTGATTACATAATCGATCTACACATGCACGACAATATATACTACATATATTTGAAAGAAGCACCTTTACACAGGGGAGGATAAACTAAAACATCAGTCCATCCTTCATTTCTGTGCTAACTGTAATTTAACCTTTATCCTTGTCCTGGATCAACACAATAGCCCTTCTTGTCCACTTTTTACTCCGTGTAAACCTTGTCATGGAATCCCTATATGTAGCATCATCCCATTGGTTGTCGTAATAAATCCACCCTTCAGGGTCATTGTAATCATTAAACCTTTTGTCAATCTTCCAGTTTTCTTCCAACCATTTCCATTTACAGTTTTCATCTGCAATGTTGGGTATAACAGGAAACTTGAAAGCTGACAAATCTGAGCAACATTCAACCAGTTTTTCATTTGTGAATGATGTTCTTTCAAAAGGTAACATTATATTTGACCATCCGATACCGATCCATCGTCTTTGATTTTCAATAACTGTGAATTCCAATATTTTGGTGTTGGGCACTGCTTTAGGGTTTGATGTTCCCGTTCCTCTTTGTTCAATCACTTTAAAATCAGCCAAATATGATATCTCTAAACTTTTATCAACCAAGGAAAATTCCAAACCTGTTAATAGCATTGCAAGTTTTCTTATGGTAACACTTCTCCACAATATGTTTCTACCTGCGATAAACCACGATGAATTATATGTCAGCATCAATGTTCCCATGATCAACAGTGTACTTTTGATGCTGAATATGCTGCGCATTATATAGATGTGAGCTGGTGTTAATAGTACAAAACTAATAAATAGCCTAACCTTATCGTTAAACTTCATCTTGAAAAATATTTGTGCAGGTTTCAAACAAAACTCGAATCTTAGTGTAATATTGGATAAAGTATCCATAATCTCTTCCATTGTTGGTGAATATTCATCGTTATTTTGGCAGTCTTCAATAACTGTTTTGACCAGCCAAAACAAAGAGGAAGTAATAAGTACCAATAACGAAGGAAAAAACATCAAACTTACAATTTCCCAATGTAGTACAACCATGGTATACCCTGCTATTGCGAGAAAATTAAAATATGGATCTGAATTTGACCATGTCAGAAAAGATAGAAATTTATCAAGGATGACTAAGAATGGGAATATGGAGTATAGCAAACTTGTTATCTTTGGTGGGGTTATGGGGAGTAATTGATGGTTTGATTTTTGTTTTGAAAATGAGTGAGTCATCGGTATAAACGTTGATCTCACATAATTTAAGTCTGTCGAAGCCATGCTAGTGGAATATTATTTAATGTTTCAATATTATACTTTGATGATTTTGATCTGTGGGGAGGTGTAGGAAAGAGATTTAAGTGCTTGAAATTGGAAGCTTGGAAGAATATTATAAGGTTCACAGTGGTTGTAATTTGAAACTTTAAAATAACTGTCAATTATTTGATTAATTCAAGTTCGATTGCCAGTATTAAATTAAATTATCAGGTGTTTGAAGAGTTAAAAAGGGTAGGCGGTAAGTAGCAATTTGAGCTCTTGATTTAGTTGTATCACTCGGCTAATCTTAAAAAGATCTTAAATCAACCTTCTGTTGATGACATAATCCAAAGTACAATTCACCCGTTCATGGAAACTGGCAGCAATCACTTAAAGATGACGATTTAAGTGCATAGCTTATAGTGGCAAACGACAGTGTTCAACCTAAACATTTGTTATTGAAATTAGTTGTATAATGCACTTATTTTATCACATCACATTTATACAATAATAGAATCATGTCCACATCCACAGAAAAGGATCAGTCCAAGATTGAAGAACCAACAAAGTCAATTAAGACATTAGAAGAAGACGATGAATTTGAAGACTTCCCAGAAGATGGTAAGTATTTTTGTTGATATCAATGGCATAAATTGGTTTGAATATTGCAGTTATACGAATATGAAAAAGCTTTTAATTATTAATTACGAACCTATACTAACATCGATTCTGTTTCTATCTACCTTGAACTTACAGATTGGAGTGAAGATCAAACACTAGGTGCTACAAAGCAAGACCATCTATGGGATGAATCTTGGGATGACGATGATAATGATGATGATTTCACAGAAAGATTGACCGAAGAGTTGAAAAGATCCGCTTAAATGGTTGATTTCATGATTTGAATTTGAATTTGTTGCTAGACCCTACAGTCCATTATAAATCACAGAAAAAGAGTGAATGAATCAATAAATATGTAGGGTCCCTCAATACGAACCGCTCATTTTTATTAAGCAATTTGTAGTATACTTTCCTTTTTATTATTATTAATATAATTATTGTTGTTTTGTTACACTATTGGTGTTTTGTGATTAATGTCAAACTGTTTGTTATAGAGCATCAACATTCATCCAACAAAACCTGTATAATGTACTTACATCGACGCAATCGTCAAACGAATCGACGTGAAAAGATAGAAAACAATCGACGCGAGATTCAACCATCGCTTTAAAATCGAATTATTCGCTGGGTGGCAAACAAAGGATCGATCTTAATGGCCAGTTTAGATACGTGGAAAGTCAATGCTTAAAACTAATTTGTTGGTATACAAAGAACGTGAAAGCCTTGATGAATGAATCAATTGATCCTTGAATATAATCAATCCATCATAATGTCAACATTAGAAGATCTAGAAAATAACCAAGAACTTGAGATTGATCAAGAAATCTTGAATTCATCAACCGGTGATATCTCAAATAGAACAAAACTGTTAGATAACGAAATTAAATTGTTCAGATCAGAACTATTAAGATTACAACATGAAAAGACCGTTATGATTGAAAAAATTAAAGATAACAAAGATAAAATCAAGAACAATAAACAGCTTCCGTACTTAGTTGGTAACGTTGTCGAATTATTAGACATGGAAGCTGATTCAGAAGCTGTTGAAGAAGGTGCCAACGTCGATTTGGATGCTGCCAGAGTTGGCAAATCCGCAGTCATTAAAACATCCACAAGACAAACAGTTTTCTTACCTTTGATAGGTTTAGTGGAGCCAGAAAATTTAAAACCAGGTGATTTAATTGGTGTCAACAAAGACTCCTACTTAATTTTAGACACATTACCAGCAGAATATGATTCAAGAGTGAAAGCTATGGAAGTTGATGAAAAACCAACAGAAACCTATGCCGATATTGGTGGGTTAGATAAACAAGTTGAGGAATTGGTGGAAGCTGTTGTTTTGCCAATGCAACAAGCTGAAAAGTTCAAGAATTTAGGTATTAAGGCTCCAAAAGGTGCATTGATGTATGGACCTCCAGGTACTGGTAAGACTTTGTTGGCAAGAGCTTGTGCTGCTCAATCCAATGCAACTTTCTTAAAATTGGCTGCTCCTCAATTGGTGCAAATGTTCATAGGTGATGGTGCTAAATTAGTCCGTGATGCTTTCGAATTAGCTAAAGAAAAAGCACCAACTATTATATTTATTGATGAATTGGATGCAATTGGTACTAAGAGATTTGATTCTGATAAGAGTGGTGATAGAGAAGTTCAAAGAACAATGTTGGAATTATTGAATCAATTGGATGGGTTTGGATCCGATGATAGAGTCAAGGTTTTGGCAGCTACCAACAGAGTTGATGTTTTAGATCCGGCTTTGTTGAGATCAGGTAGATTGGACAGAAAGATTGAGTTCCCATTACCTTCCGAAGAAGCTAGAGCTCAAATTTTACAAATTCACGCTAGAAAAATGACTACAGACAGTAATGTGAACTGGTCTGAACTAGCAAGATCAACGGATGAATTCAACGGTGCACAATTAAAGGCTGTCACAGTGGAAGCTGGTATGATTGCTTTGAGAAACGGACAATCTGTCATTAAGCATGAAGATTTTGTTGAGGGTATTGGTGAAGTTCAAGCTAGAAAGAGTAAATCAGTGTCGTTCTACGCTTGATTTATATATAAAAACTACTCTCTGTATACTTGTGTGTTTTTTAAACTTTTGTTCGAAATCATAATCTCAAATTTTAACTAGTCGTACATAAATATTTGACCTGATAGACCACTACAAACAACGGTACTGCTTTCTTGAGGATGACAGTCAACACAACTGATGACTTTTTTGTCAACTTTCAATTTGGTGACTAATCTACCTTTGTTCCAATCCCAGAAATACATAAACCCGTAAGAGTCACCACTAACTAAATTCTTTCCATCTGGTGTGAATTGTAATCCAATCGAATAACCTGATGAATTATGGCCCGAAAACGATTTCTTAGTATTTTTTTTAAACTCTTCAGAGGATCTGGCATAAAAGGTTAAAATTGTGTTATCCATAGATTGTGCAACATAATGTTTCCCCGATGGATGTAATCTTAAAAATGGCATAGAGTGTTGCTTAGGAGCCGATATTTGTTTCATTGGCATATTGATTTTCAAGTTCCAAATTCTTAATGTTTTATCAGCAGAAGATGTGACAAACGATTGATTATCGTTGATGAACTCAATATAGTTAACTGAATCCATATGATGATCATAAATTTGTACAATTTCATTTGTTGTTGTATCATAATGTTCAATTTTCCTATTTGCTAAACAAACCAAAAATTCGTTTTCATTGTTTGGATTAAATTTGACAACATTTGGAATCGATTTCAATCTTAATTTGAAAGTGCATTCACCCGTTTCAGTGCTCCAAATCTTAACGTATCTATCATAGGAACAACTTATAAACTTGTCACCTTTGTTGTTAAACTGAACATATTTAACAGCTCTTGTATGTCCATGGTAAACCCTTAGTAGCTCATGTTTATGGTAAACATCCCATAACTTGATTTTGCTATCGTTACCACAAGATAACAATAGATGACCTGATCCAGGTAAGAATTGCAAGTGTTGAGTTCCTTTAGAGTGGCCTTCGAAAGTATGTATTTTCTTTTTCGGAACAAAACAAATTTGAGAACCTGGTGTTTTGGTTAGTTTAGTTTTAAGGTTTTTCGGGATTGCCATATATTTACCTGATCCAAATAATTCAGTCGTTTCCTCATCTCTGATTGTTACCTCTGAGTTGGGTTCCTCATCAGAGTCTTCGTAATCTGTCTTTGGTCCATTAGGATCGTCTTGAACATCATCAGAAGAGACATATTCATCGGACGACTCTCCATAGCTTGCCCAAGGCCCTTTGTATTCATCTTCACCATCTACTCTACTTGGATCACCCTTTGACTTTCTTTGTTTCTTTATTACTTTGGAATCTGCTTTTTTAGATTTCAACGCACTGAAAAGCTCATTGTTATTAGTGGAGTTGATTTCGTCTTCTGAATACTTCTCGTATAGTCTTTTGTTACTCTTGAACTTTAAATGATCGTGGGATTCCTCTTGTATATACCCAGTTGTGGTTTTCCTTATTCTGCCTAAAGTTAATGGTGCCAATTGGCTGTTATCGTTATTATTTGCAACAAGTGTGATATCGGTTCTTAGACGGTCTGATGTGACTGGGGTTGGATTGACCTTAACGATGGTTGAGTTTTCTGGAATCTGTTCATCGTCTGAGGAGTGAGAATTGTAGTCTACAAGGATGGACATTGCAATAATTATATTATTAATATATATTCTGATGTCTAATAGATGTGATTATATGGAAATCCTCTTAAGACACTTCTCTTAATCAATGGCTTTACAAAAATGGCTTTTGTACAAATTCATGGCGATACACAAAATAATAATTAATTTTAAGTATGCGGAAGGAAAATATTTATTTGAATTAGATTCTAACACTTCAAGTCTAAACACTATTCCTTTTTGAACACCCTAAGCTACACATACAACAAACAAGAAAAATGAGTAAAAGAACTAAGGAACAAGTTGAAGACGAAGAAATTGACTCCGATATTGATGTCTCTTCCACTGACGATGAAGAATTAGAAGAAACCGAAACTAATGAAAACAGAGAAGAAACCGTTGACGTTGACTTTGATTTCTTTAATCTAAATACAGAAATCGATTTCCATGCTACAAAGAATTTTTTAAGACAATTGTTTGGTGAAGATTCAGTGTTTTTTCAATTGTCCGAGCTATCAGACTTTATCCTAAAGGAAAACCATGTTGGTACCACAATCAAAACAGATGGTGAAGAAAGTGATCCATTCTCACTATTAACTGTTATCAATGTTACTGACAATTTGTCAAATTCAGTGATAAAATCTTTAACCACTTATCTAACTGAAAAGAGTGCTAAGAATTCTCAATTCAACTTGTTACTAAGACAGTTGCTCACTCCAAACTCCAAATTCAGAACTGGTTTAATCATAAGTGAAAGATTAATTAATATGCCTGTTGAAACTGTCCCTCCAATGTACAAGATGTTATTAGAAGAAATGGAAGTATCAGATGCTAAAGATAAAGAATATAACTTTGACTACTACTTGATTCCTTCCAGAGTTTATAAATTGGTTACATCCACAGTTGACGCTGAAATGGACGAAGAGGAAGGTGCCAGATTAAAGAAAAGATCAAAGAAGAGTGACTCCCAAAAGGATGAATACGACTACTTCCATTATGAAGATGAGGTTTTGGAAAACAACTCTTTACATTATGGCTACTTTGATTTTACAAACCAGAATGGTAATACTGATGCTAGAAGAGTGTTCAATGATTACGGTATCGATCCTAAATTGAATCTAATGTTGATCACCAAGTCTGCTTTAGTCAAGGCTACCAACGAGATGGCTGAGAAGTTCCCACCATACTAAACTATCCCATATGTACCATACCTTTATATAGTATATATATATATATATATCTAACAATCAATCAATCAATGTATTTTTGAACCCCAAAATATGTATGTATACACCAAATATAAGTAAAAGCTCTCACATACACACAAGACAAAGGGTACAATTTCCCACCTGTTTTAAACCGCCCGAGTGCCCAAATGGCAGAAACACTTCACACAAAAAATTTTTAATGATTTCTCCAAATCACCTTTTAAAGGGGTGGTTTATCAAAGGAGATGGAGTGTAGACAAAAATTACAAACATCAAACCATTTGAACTGCATCTCAAAGAACCAACAAACTGTCAAGATGAAGGAAACGGTTGTTGATATTTCTCCAAAATGTATCTCCGGTTTGGAGTTTGGAGCTCTATCAGCTGCTGATATTATTGCACAATCTGAAGTTGAAGTCTCCACTAGAAATTTGTTTGATTTGGATAAAGGTAGAGTCCCTGTCAAAGGAGGTGCATTGGATACACGTATGGGTATTTCTTCCAAATCAGGTGAATGTCATACTTGTAGAGGTACTTTGAACACTTGTCATGGTCATTTTGGTCATATCAAATTAGCTTTACCTGTTTTCCATGTTGGTTATTTCAAAGCTATTATGCAAGTTCTACAAACAATTTGTAAGACATGTTCAGCTGTTCTATTAGATGAAGCTACAAAGAGACAATTTATTAATGAGTTGAAGAGACCAGGGATTGATAATTTGAGAAGAATGAAGGTTTTAAAAAAAATTCAAGATCAAGCTAAGAAACAGAGAAGATGCTTGCATTGTGGTGCCCTAAATGGTGTTGTCAAGAAGGCAGCTGCCGGTGCAGGACCTGCAGCATTAAAAATTATTCACGATACTTTCAGATGGATCGGTAAAAAAGGTGCCGATGAAAAAGCTGAATGGGATGAAGATTTCAACAAGTTATTTGATGCAAACCCTGATTTAGAAAAATTCTTCAAAAGATGTTTTGATGATTTGAATCCATTGAAAGTGTTGAACTTATTCAAACAAATTACTCCAAGTGACTGTGAATTGTTAGGTATTGATCCATTAAAAGGTGGTAGACCAGAAATGTACATATGGAGATATCTGCCAGCACCACCTGTTTGTATTAGACCTTCTGTTTTAATGAGTGATTCAAATACATCCAATGAAGATGATTTAACAGTTAAAATAACTGAAATTGTTTGGACCTCGTCAATGATTAGAGCAGGTATCGAAAAAGGTATATCGATCAACTCACTAATGGAGCAATGGGATTATTTACAACTAGCTGTTGCAATGTATATTAACTCAGATTCTGCATCGCCATCAATGTTGTCAGGTGGTAGTGGTTCTAAGGCAGCTAAACCGATCAGAGGTTTCTGTCAAAGATTAAAAGGAAAACAAGGTAGATTTAGAGGTAATTTATCTGGTAAGAGAGTGGATTTCTCTGCAAGAACAGTTATTTCTCCGGATCCAAATTTAAGAATTGATGAAGTTGCCGTTCCTGATAGGGTTGCTAAAGTTTTAACTTATCCTGAAATGGTTACCAGATATAATAGAAAAAAATTACAGAAGTTGGTTTCAAATGGTCCGGATGTTCATCCTGGTGCCAACTATTTGGTTAAGAAAAATGAAATTGATGTTAAAAGAAATTTAAGATACGGTGATAGGCAAAAGTTAGCTAAACAGCTGAACATTGGTGATATCGTTGAAAGACACATTGAAGATGGTGATATCGTTTTATTCAATAGACAGCCTTCATTGCATAGGCTATCCATTTTATCACATTTTGCTAAGATTAGACCTTGGAGAACTTTTAGATTAAATGAATGTGTTTGTACTCCTTATAATGCCGATTTCGATGGTGATGAAATGAATTTGCACGTTCCTCAAACTGAAGAAGCTAGAGCTGAAGCAATGAATTTGATGGGTGTTAAGAACAATCTATTAACTCCTAAATCAGGTGAGCCTATCATTGCCGCCACACAAGATTTCATTACTGGTTCTTTCTTAATTTCTGGTAAAGATTCATTCTACGATAAAGCAACTTTCACCCAACTATTGTCTATGATGTCAGATGGTAACACTCAATTTGATTTACCACCTCCAGCAATTTATAAACCAAGATTCTTATGGACAGGTAAGCAAGTTTTCAGTTTATTGATCAAGCCAAACAAGAATTCAAACGTTCTAATCAACTTGGATGCTAAAAATAAAACATTCATTCCTCCATTGCCTGGTCAGCCAAACGAAATGTCACCGAATGATGGGTTTGTTATCATTAGAAATTCAAAAATTTTAGCAGGTGTCATGGATAAATCAACTTTGGGTGATGGTAAAAAGCATTCCGTATTTTATACCATCTTAAGAGATTATGGTGCTGATGAAGCTGCCACAGCAATGAACAGAATGGCTAAACTGTGTGCCAGATATCTAGGTAACAGAGGTTTCTCTATCGGTATTAACGATGTCACTCCAAGTGCTGAATTGAAGGGTAAGAAGGAAGATATGGTTGAAGCTGCTTACAGAAAGTGTGATGAATTGATTACTATGTTCAAGACAGGTAGTTTGGAAACTCAACCAGGTTGTAACGAAGAGCAAACTTTAGAAGCCAAGATTGGTGGTTTGTTATCGAAAGTTAGAGAAGAAGTTGGTGAAGTTTGTATTAGAGAATTAGATAAATCCAATGCACCATTGATTATGGCAACGTGTGGTTCAAAGGGTTCTACATTGAACGTCTCCCAAATGGTGGCGGTTGTCGGTCAACAAATTATTTCCGGTCACAGAGTCCCTGATGGATTCCAAGATAGATCATTACCACATTTCCTCAAGAACTCCAAGACTCCACAATCTAAGGGTTTCGTTAGAAATTCTTTCTTCTCTGGTTTAACTCCTCCTGAATTCTTGTTCCACGCTATTTCTGGTAGAGAAGGTTTGGTTGATACTGCCGTTAAGACTGCCGAAACAGGCTATACCTCACGTAGATTGATGAAATCGATGGAAGATTTAAGTGCACAATATGATGAAACTGTTAGAAACTCAAGTAACGGTATCGTTCAATTCAATTACGGTGGTGATGGTTTGGATCCATTTGATATGGAAGGTGATGCTAGACCGGTTAACTTTAACAGATCTTGGGATCATGCATTCTACACCACTTTGAATCACAGTCATAGATGCCTATACCCATATGAAATTAACAAGATTGTGGACAGTACTCTTGATCCAATGAAGGATAGATTAATCAGAATTGATAATGTTGGTAAGCCTGTTGCTGCTGAAGATTGGGATAAATTAGAATTTGTTGATAGATTCGATGCTGAAAGAGACTTTTACGAATCCATTAGATCTTACATTGCCAAGAAGGCCGAAGGTTTAGCTGATATCCGAGCAGCAAGAGGTTTAGACCCAATGTTACACGACCCAGAAATGGAAGTTGATGTTGAAGATGAAGGCAAAGAAACTGCAGTGAATCAATTATCTAAGGTTACTGAAACTATGGTGAAAGCCTTCTTGGGTCTATGCTTGACAAAGTATTTGAAGGCAAAGGTGGAACCAGGTACTGCCGTTGGTGCTATCGGTGCTCATTCTATTGGTGAACCAGGTACACAAATGACTTTGAAAACTTTCCATTTTGCTGGTGTTGCCAGTATGAATGTTACTTTGGGTGTCCCTCGTATCAAAGAAATTATCAATGCTTCTAAATCCATTTCCACTCCAATTATTAACGCTGTTTTGGTTAACGATGATGATGAAAGAGCAGCTAGAGTTGTTAAAGGTAGATTAGAAAAGACTTTGTTGTCTGATTTGGCTTATTTCATTGAAGATGTTTATAAAGAAAACCAAGCTTATTTACAAGTCAAGGTCGATTTGAACACCATTGAAAGATTACAGTTGGAATTAAACATTGATCAAATTGCAAGTGCTATTGTTAATGCTCCTAAATTAAAGATTTCAAGAGGTGCTGTTTCCATCGTTGGTAGGAACAGAATTCAAGTTATGGTTAGTGAAATGGGTAGTGATTTTGGTAAACCAACCGCCAGATCCACTGGTTCTAAAGATCTTGCTGCATTAGCAGCCAGAGATGCTGATGAAAGAGATAGACTAGAGAAAACATCATTGTTCTTCAAGATGCAACAATTAAAGCGTGTGTTGACGAAAGTTGTTGTTAAAGGCTTACCAGATATTTCTAGAGCTGTTATTAACGTTAAAAACGACGGTAAGAAGGAACTATTGGTTGAAGGTTACGGTTTGAAGGCAGTTATGGCCACAGACGGTGTTGTTTCTCACATGACTAAAACTAACCATGTTTTGGAAATCTTTGACGTTCTGGGTATCGAAGCTGCCAGAGCTTCTATCATTGGTGAGATTGACTACACAATGAGTTCTCACGGTATGGCGGTCGATCCGCGTCACATTCAACTATTAGGTGATGTTATGACTTATAAAGGTGAAGTTTTGGGTATTACCAGATTCGGTTTAGCAAAGATGAGAGATTCTGTGTTACAGTTAGCATCTTTCGAAAAGACCACTGATCATTTATTCGATGCTGCGTTCTACATGAAGAACGATTTGATTGAAGGTGTTTCTGAAAGGATTATTTTGGGTCAAACTATGAGTATTGGTACTGGTGCATTTAAGTTAGCTGCTAAGAGTCATTATAACGATGAAAGTTTGAAGATAAAAGATTCATTGTTTGAAAATTTGTGTAATGGTGTTGTGCCACCTTCGGTTCAAGTGAATTGATCCATGGGTGTGTAATTTTTTGTATATTTGTAAAATTAATTTAATATTTTGGTGTTTGTAATCGTTCTTTACAGTTATACAAGTAAAAACAAACGTAAAGTATTTCTCTTTTTTCATATCAAGATATACTTAGATAACTGCACAAAAAGAAAGAAATAGAAAACATAGAGAAGAAGAAAGAGGGTTCCATATAATTCATAAAGCGTATATTGCAAAGAAACCTTGCGAGTTAGTATATTCTGCATTCCAAAGCGAAAATACAGAGAGATACTAACATCCTTAAAAAAAACACTGACATACAAAGACAAAATAACCAAAGTAAAAAAGAAACATAAAACAAAAAGGTTGTAAGAATGAAAAAAATCGAGAAGAAGTATGACCCTAAATAATAAATAAAAACAAAGAAAACTCGCTAAGAATTAAGCGTTGGTTCTTCCTGGCCATGATAAAGTTTTATCGATAATCAGTAACGCACCGTTATTCATAACTTCAATCTTTTGGATAGGTAACCAATCATCAACATCGGCCAAGCTCAGCATGAATCCATCGTCAGCACTGTTCTTCAAATAAATGGTGTTACCATTCAAAGATTTGAACTTGGCAGCACTAGAATCAACAGATCCAAAATCGGTTAAGCTAGAGGCTTCAACAATGTGTGATTCAATGAAATTTCTGATATTTGCGTTTGTAATTTCATCATTTTGGTTGTTTTCTTCGGTGACTGGTGTAGGGAATTCCCATGGTTTTGCAGATAATTCAGAGATTCCCAAGTTAGTTGGAGCGAAGAGTAACAACATTTTACCGTCCTTGTTGTTAGCGTTAGAATTGATTTTGTAATCATCGGAGGATTCACATTTGTTGTATAAATCAACAAGGTCACGTAAGTAAGATGAGAAAATGGAAACGTCTTCGATTTGGGTTAGTGCTGTGGCAAGTGATCCTGATTTAGCATCTGGCATTAAAGTATACTTTAAATCAGAATCTTTGATTTCTTCAGGAATAACAAATTTCTCATCCGAATGTAAAACGTTTTGTTTTTTATGAGAAGGTGGCGATAGTTTCAAAAATGACTCTGACTCCTGAATGGTTGAGAATAATTCTTCGTCCAAGTTAAAGTTAAAGTTGTAAACATTTTTGCCATCTCTCTTAACCTTTTTATCAAATAATGAGGCATCATCAATGATTAAATTGACATCAGATAGACGTCTAGCCTCTCTTTTACTCAGAACACCGTCGTCTAATTGCAAGTTTAATTTAGCGATGTGTTTGCCATCTCTCTTTTCAAGTTGAGCTTCTTCGATTTCAAAGTTTAAATTGATGATGTTTTTACCATCTCTTTTGGTTTTCTTCTTGCCGAACAAATCTTCTTCGTCAATATGTAAATTAATAGGCTGAATTCTCTTTGCATCTCTCTTATCAAATGATTCCCTTTCATCGATTTTCAAATCTAGATGAACAACGTTTCTAGCACTTCTTTTTTCTAACGCTTCTCTTTCGGTAAGAGAAAGATCATCGTAGCTGAGGCCCTTAAAAACGTTTCTGGCGTCTATTGTTGATAATAGTAGTAGTACAGATGTAAGTACTTTTGTATTTAACTTCATTTTGATTGTTGTTAGTTTGTAGTTAACCAACTAGTTACTGTTTTGAGGAGGTGGTCATTCGTTATCAAAACGTTGTTCCACCAATACAAACTTATAATGTAATTAGATAATTTTGTTTTCTCTTGTGAGAAAAGAGAGCACTTTATGAGTGGCGCATAACTGTGTGGCAAGTTAAGGGTTCTTATTACAATTGTGGCTGGTTTATCTACATTTGGAATTCAAAATCAGAAAGACGTCAACAAAGAGTTTAAGAGACACAACAAAACAAACATAGAAATATTTACAAGCATCTTTTTTGTTTAAAATAAAATTCCAACCATTATAAACACCCAGCCATGTCCAGAGACTCACATATCGGTTATGCGCACATGAAACAACCCAACCACATTTTGTTTCAAGAAAAATGGGACGTTGACAAGCTGCCCTTTGATGACATTGAAATCAACCCAAACTTCTTTTACCACAACCCAGACAACATCCTCCAACAGTTTCTATCCACCCCTGAAGACACTGAAAATGACCCGAACATAGCCAACGGTACTAACCCCATGTTTAATGCCTCGTATGCAAACAGGATGAAACAGAAGAACAAATCGTTGAACTGGAAAGATTTAGGTGTTACGGATTTACTATCGACTGACAAAACACACATCTCTGATCTAACGATTCTTTCCAAGCCAGGGCTAGGTTTATTTGAAAATCAAATGGACGTCGGATTAAATACTAGTTTGCAAGCTTCGTTTGATCTGACGAATCAGATATCCACAGCAAACGATGATGACGATGACGATGATGACGATGACAATTACGATGACGGTTACTACGACATTAGAGACATTGGTACAGGTCCTAATCACAGTGGACACAGAGCCAATAATCCACATATACTCGCTAGTCCTGATATTTCAACAGGTGAATTCCATAATAATGACCCACTATACAGACCTGATAATATAACACAGCAACAACAACAGCAGCAGCAGCATAGCGACAACAATAGCAGCACCAACAACAATGATAATAATCACCCATTCACTACGCCAGTCGTGCCGAATAGAACAACGTATTATAATTTTCCCGGAACTGTTAATCGAAGACCACAACAGCAATCCTCTCGTAGATCATCCGCTAATAATCAACCAGTGGGAACTTCCTCAACAGACACTAATCCAGAGTATGAGACTCCACAGTCAACACACGCCAGAATCATTCGTTGATCTTACTTGAATTAGTCGCTTCGATCACCTATATAAGACATGCATCTATATACCCATATTAATTAATCTTTGGAAATAATATTTTTAAAACAGAGAAAAGAAAGAAAAATATAGCATTAAAAAATAGATATAAAAGTACAAATTAAATTTAAAAAACTAGAATACACGGTCATATATAATTCAACATATGAAAAACTTTATTAATTCATTGCCAAGTCGCCATCAGTTGTACCACCTTCCATTTCATCTCCTCCATTGGCGTATTCTTCGTCAATGTCATAAATCTCATCAAGGTAACTAATACTTTCACTATCCGTATACTCGGATATCAAACCTTGGACAATCTCTCTAGATTCATCAAATTCGTTGGTAATATCACCAAATTCAGTTTCGTAATCCTTTCTTGAATAATTATTCAAAAATGCCCTTCTGTTTTTCAATTGGTCGTATTCGGCAACTGTCTTTTTAAGCAATTTTAAAATGGCAGTGGAATTCGAAAGCATTAGTCCACTTATTTGTTTCTCCCTTGATTCATCGTGCGTTAAGAATGGAGATCTTTTACCAAGTGCCAAATGAATAGCAGATGAACTCCATGGAACATAGTTGATTCTAGTTCTAGCTTTGACCAAAGCCTTTTGAATATCCGAATGCTCAATTTCACCAATTATGATATTCAACACTGATAAGTTTGAACCTTGATCACTTGCTGAACACATTTTCAACTTCTTGTCTAAAACTTCCAGTATCACATCGTATGCAGTACTTCTTCTAATTTCTCTTCCGTTTGAAACGTAATCTGCTGTAAACGGTGTATAACTGGGTATTAAGAAATGTAACTCTGGCGTTGGTATTAATGTAGAAAATATACTGGTTAATGAATTGTACGAGTAACCAGGGAATCTCAAAGTATTTGTGGCGGCTGACATCACAGTGGCAATTATTTTATTGGTATCGTTGTATGAGGGACTAGCCACTTGTAAATTGGTAGTTGCTATGGACATTAATGCATTGTTATCAAACACCACGTTGGCATCTGAGTTTTCAATTAGTCTTCTCAATGTTAAAACTGTGTTGTAAGGTTGCACAACAACTTCAGATGCACCGAAGACCGAATATGTTTGGATTAACTTTTTTGAGAAAGTATCACTTAATTCTTCTAGCATAAAAGAACCTAAACCAGAGCCAGTACCACCTGCCACTGAATGAATCAGTTGAAATCCTTCAAATAAATCACAGGCGTCTATTTCTCTGTTTAACATGTCCATTATTTCTTCCTTGTGCTTATTTGCGTGCGTGTAACCTTCCGTCCAGGAATTACCTGCACCTCCACCATCTGATGACAAGTATATGCTCTTGGGGTTGAATAAGTTTGGATTTCTAGACCTAATTCCTCCAACAACCCTTGGTTCCATGTCAAGGAGGAGTGCTCTTGGTGTGTATCTGTTGTTGTCGTTTCTTTGGAAAAATATATCAGTTTGATCTTCTCTCTCGGTATCTTTGAATATTGGGTTTGCTGTACCATCCAGGAGGATACCATGTTCGTTACATAGTTGTTGCCAAAATTTCTCACCGACTTGGTTACCACATTGACCTGTTAGATTAATTTTGATTAGAGTTATCACGGTTATTGTCAGTAACGAATGTTCCTATCGTAAGAGGACAAAATCAGCTATCTAAACCGATTTTTTGAGAAAAAATAGGCTCGGATACTTACCGGCTTGAAGGGTTATGATTTCACCAGGCATGTTGAGTGTGTGTATAAGTGATGCGTCTCCTATGGACCGGGATAAGATGATGAAGTTCGATGTAGTTTGAAGTTTGGAAGAATGGTGTTTTGTTTATACTTTACTTAAGTTCTCGTGTTTCTCTGATTTGTTTGTTTGTTTTGTTTTATTTCTTAAAGTAAGCATACAAGGGCTGCGCAACCAATATAATGAAAAAAACTAGGGAAAACGGTCCTTATTTTTATGTCTACTTCTACTTGTATTTGCATCCAGACAGTGTGAGTATTATGATAAGTTATATCGGTATATGTATTATTTTTACATGGTGTAGTTGTCAAGACAAACGGTGTTGCCAATCGACTAGATCATATTGAACACACACCGGTTTTCAAACCTTGTCGTCTTCTCCTTGAACAAACAGACCCCCCTCGGCCGACTCCGACATGTTGAATTTGACCCAGCTGTTAGTTTATATCGTTTTAATAGAACCCATGTAGTAATTTAGTTTTTAGAAGCTCTCAATAATCATTGGTTGAATGTTAAGGAGTATAAGTCAGTTATTAAAGGATTCCCAACAACTCCGGCATTTTTCTGATTAATACAATCGTTCAAAGACGTGTGCAAATCAAACGAGTCTTATTCCAAGCGGAGAGATCTCCACAGATCTTAGAATAGGTAGACCTTAAATATCTCCATATTTCATAACTGTATTGGATTCCTTTCAGATCTGAATGGCATAGTCGGCAGTAGAGGCACCCAACTTTTTACCACCATGTACTATAGATTCATTTCCACTTTTCTCTCCATACTGCTGGCCCTGACGCCAATTCCAGCAGAAGCTGCTAAGTCGTACCTTTTCAAGACTTGTGATCAATCAGGGTTCTGTCATAGAAATAGACATTTTGCTAATGAAGTTTCCAGATTAAACGATCAATACGAATCTAGATACTCCATTAGTTTGGAAAGCTTAAACATACAAAATGAACAAGGTGTTGTCGAAGGTTCTTTGATGAAACAATTGAACGATGGGTCTTATATCCCATTAACTTTCCAAGTTTCAGTGCTGGGTGATTACAACTTAAGATTGAAAATAGATGAACCAAACAGAAACATCGGGAAAAACTCAATCAATAGCAAACGGTACGATGAAGCTAGTAAATGGTCACTTGTTGAAGAGCCACAATTTGTCCCATTTGAATACGCGTTGAATCAAGAGAAATTAACATTATCTTATGGGATTGATTATTCAACTGTTATCTACTTAAATGCGTTCAAATTGGAGGTTTCTTACAAGAATCGATTACAACTGATTTTAAACGATAGAAATTTCTTAAATTTGGAACATTATAGAACAAAAGAACAAAACGAAGCTGAGAATTCAATTCATATCTCACCAGAAGAGTCAACCTATAACTCCTTTAAAGACACTTTCAAAGACTCTAAGGACGATAAACTGCCATTCGGTCCTGAATCAGTTGCTATGGACTTTACATTCGTTGGATATCAAACCGTTTATGGCATTCCTGAACATGCAGATACACTATCTTTGAAAGATACAAGAGATACAGAACCATATAGACTATTCAATGTCGATATCTTTGAATACGAAACTGAAAGTAAAATGCCAATGTACGGTTCCATTCCATTTATGATCTCTATGGGACCAAAATCCAGTACTGGTGTGTTTTGGATCAATAGTGCAGATACATACATTGATATTAGCAAAGTGGAACCTGAAATTGACGAACAAGAGGGTCAAAGAATAATAAGTAATGAATCTCAATCATCGCAAGTGGAGACTCACTGGATGTCAGAAAATAGTATCATTGACGTGATTTTAATCGTTAAAGATACGCCAAATCAAGTTTCATCTTCATACAGTAAATTAGTTGGTCATACAGCCTTACCAAACTTGTTTTCATTAGGGTATCATCAATCCAGATGGAATTATAATGACGAACCTGACGTCTTAGACATCACCTCTAAATTTGATGATCATCAAATCCCATACGATACCATTTGGTTAGACGTTGAATATGCCATTGAAAAGAAATACTTCACCTGGAAACCCGAGTCATTCCCTGATCCCGAAAGAATGTTGAAGAAATTAGATGAAACGGGAAGAACTTTAGTTGCCATCATTGACCCACATTTGAAAACTGGATATCCTATTAGTAACCAAGTTGAACGATTGAATATCGGTATGAAGAACTCAGATTGTAACAGCGTTTATCATGGACATTGCTGGCCTGGTGAATCTCTTTGGATTGATACTCTAAACCCAAATGCTCAAACTTTCTGGGACGAACAATTCAAAAACGGTTCTGAGTTGATGGGCCATGCCACTAACTTTCATATTTGGAACGATATGAATGAGCCTTCTATTTTCAACGGTCCTGAAACCACTTCTCCAAAAGACACCATTCATTACGGTCAATGGGAACATAGATCGATTCATAACTTATATGGTTTAACTTATCATGAAGCTACTTACAATGCACTTTTGGCAAGAAATCCAAACTTGAGACCATTTGTTTTAACAAGAGCTTTCTATGCAGGATCACAAAGGACTTCTGCCATGTGGACAGGTGATAACATGTCTACTTGGGAATTCTTGAAAGCCTCCATTCCCCAAGTTTTAACTTTAAACGTTGTAGGTTATCAATTTTCAGGTGCTGATGTTGCTGGATTTTTTGGTAATCCAGATAAAGAACTGCTGACCAGATGGTACCAAACTGCCATCTTCTATCCATTCTTTAGAGCCCATGCCCATATTGATTCAAGAAGACGTGAACCTTGGGTTGCTGGCGAACCTTACACTTCTGTGATGAGAGATGCTATAAAATTAAGGTACAAGTTGTTACCCATTTTATACACACAATTTTACAAGAGTTCATTAACTGGCTCACCAATCATGAAGCCAGTTTCTTATGAAACCCCTGAAAATGTCAAAACTTACAGCATTGACGATCAATTCTTCTTTGATAATCTATTAGTCAAACCTGTCACATCTGCTGGTGAACCACAGGTTTCAATTTATATTCCTGATAACAAACCATACTATGATTTCACCACTTTTGATAAATTTCAAGGTGAAGGTTATCACACCGTTGAAGCTCCACTAGATAAGATTCCAATTTTGATTAAATCAGGTTCCATATTACCTATTAAAAACAGATATAGAAGATCATCAAAGCTAATGAAGTTTGACCCATACACTTTATACATCACATTGAACGAATCAGGTGAAGCTAAAGGTGAACTATACATTGATGACGGTGAATCTTTCGATAATGTCAATAATAATGATTACATCTTATTAGATTTACAAATGGCAAACAGTGTCATTTCATCAACCTTAGTCTCTGGTGATGCTTCTAAACCATTCACGTCAAAATTGAACGGTGTTAGAGTTGAAAGAATTATATTGATTGGTAACTCGGGTGTCGAAGTGTCAAATGCCCAAATTAGGCAAGATGATGATGAATGGAACGCCGAAGTCCAAAATAATGAAACTCACTTGATCATTAGAAATCCAAAAGTTGTGATTAATAAGGAGTGGACCATTACTTTATAAAAACTATACTATATATTTTTTGTTAGAACTATGAAAAATGAATTGTTTTATACCAACTCAACCAGCAACCAGTGACTAGCTCTCTCCCCCCGCCCCCCCCCCCCAAGAACAACGTTTTACTACAGACATCCATAGTTTTGACTTGTAGTTAAATGTTCATTAACACTATATAAGAAAATGCGATCATCAATAGCGTTACTACTTGATTAATGGCAAGCTAAAGAATTTGGAGTAGAAACACCGTTACCAATAGCAGCAGCACCGAACAAATATTGTCCAACAGCAGCACCAACAGCAACAGCACCCATCAACCAAAGATTAAAAGTCATAAAGATCAACATGATCAAAAATGAATAAAAGACTGCAACACCATACAACAACGAACTTTTTAATCTATAACTCTTAATCTCACCGCCAGTTTTGCCAATTGATCCAGCGTTGGCAAATCTCGATTCCCACTTACTCGTCCAGTTCTTTAATAATTCGTAACCAGCAGTTAAACAAGCGATTAAAAACATACTCAAGATCAATCCAAAAATGGATTTGATCTTCCATTGGGGTATTAAAACACAAACATTCTTGTAATCAGCGTTTAAAAGCATTGACATCTTACATGAATCACCACCCATGTCCATGTCTCCGTGATCCATGCCACTGTGGTCCATGCCACTATGGTCCATACCTGAATGCATTGTCATTTTATTAGTTTATGAAGATTGTTGTTTAGTTTAATGTGAAAATATTCAAGTGGTCTATATTGATTAACAATACAGTTACTGATGAATGATAGTGATGTTTGAAAGTTCTATCGTTGTGTTTATAGTTTCATGATCCTCACGACTTATTTATGTATATTTTATATGTAGATAACAAAAAAAGAGCTCGTTTTTATTCAAACCCCGATATCATTTTTGAACTGGTGCTCGTTTTTCTATTCTTCAACAACACGGCTGTGCAAGTGTGATACCATAATGCGACGACACTACGTTTGTTGCAATCCCTTTTTATTTGTTCCTATTCATAGACACTGTTTATATATATATACAAGGTTTATTGAGAATTGATGTAGATTTTGAACTTACCAACTTTTTACACAAAAGTATAGTACAAAGTCTCTGATTTCTCTAAAACTTTTGTCTTTGCATTATAGGTATATAGATATAAATAATTTAAAATTATGAGGAAGATATTTTTATTGGCTCAGTATGTATTGATCCATTATTCTTAAACACTTCTTTTTTCAAAACATTAAAGAAAATTTCATCTCTTATTGAATATTTCAATTTAATATCTTTAGGTTCAACAGCAATAGAACCAGGAAATTTGTTAATTTCAAGAGGGTTTAAATTTGGAACATGGTCTTGACCTGGTTTGATATCAAACAATAAGATAAACTTACTAATCAACAAATACATCTCTTTAAATGCCAAATTATTACCCAAACACATTCTCGAACCAATGCCAAATGAAAAATGTTTTATAGTTGGATTCAACTTTGAGCTCTTTTGATCAATAAATCGCTCGGGTATAAACTCCATCGGTTTATAGTATCTTTTAGAATCATGATTACCAGCCCATGAATTCATAAATAACGTTGTTCCTTTAGGTATCACTGAATCCTTGTAGACAATATCTTTTGTAGAATATCTTGGTAATGACATGGGTAGAACGGTAAACAATCGTAAAGTTTCCTTTACAATAGCCACAATGTAATCGCAAGGCATATCGACATGACAGTTTGTCCAAGCTTTCATAGGATCATTATCATAACAACCAAGTAAATTTTCAAGTGCGTTTTTAATGATGTGTGGAGATTCACTAAGTTGGCACATACAATACTGAAAGTTTAAAGGAGTGTTATCCAAACCAGCACTAACCATAGTTAAACATATACTTCCCATTTGATCTTCCGTTAAGCTATCCTTTTCTGTATTGTTGAAGTAGTTGTACATTAAGCTTTTAATCATGTTTGGTTCAGAAGAATCCAAGTTTTCTTTGGTAAAATTATAAAACTTTTTTAAATAAAGTTTTCTTCTTTGGAACAAACCAACTGAAATATTATCTTTATTTGTATAATAATTAAAAATTGGTCTCAACATATCCGGTAGATAATCTTGTACATTTTGAACGTGTGATCTAATCTTGGTGATATAGTTTTCAACATAAATCATTTCATCTGCCAATTGTTTATCTTTTTCATTATTTTCAATATCAATTTGATAGCCATATGTGAGTAAAAGTGCAACAGCTAGATGGAAGTATTGAGATTCTTTTGTCACATCCATTTCACAAAACTTGGATTCGGTTGATTCCAAAGTATTAATCAGTCTTTGAATTAATCTATCAACTTCAACGTCTATAATATATCCATTATGAAATTTATTGCTGTTCTCATTCAATAAATGACCCGCCATATATTTTCTTGTCTTCAAGTATGATTCTCCAAACGGGGTTGTACCAACAGTAAACACTTTTGATTGTGATAAGATACTATGGAAAGTATGCAAGATTGGTCTTGAATTATTACCTCTAATACTATTACAACACCATAATTTCAAAATTGATTCGTATGAATTTGCAACAACAACCAGTGTCGAACCAAATCTTATTTGATAAACGTCTCCATATTTCAAACTCAAATCTTCAAATTTCAAACAAGGAGTATTTTTGAAGTAGGTGGCAGAAGGGAAAATTAATGATAATGAACCCCAAATTGGAATTATCCATGGAACATATGGTAGGTTTTTGATGACCTTTGACGTATACCGTGTATAATCTACCAGTATAAATACAATAAGAAGTACAGACAATAGAATGAAAAGGTGCTTCAAAAGTGATCCCTTCAGCGCTTCCAAAACAAAGTAATTCATCTTGTCCAAAGAACTTTATTTACAGAATGTTCGGAGAGTATATAATAACCATTGAAAAACCAAAAGTCTATCAAATAAGATAAATGAAGATGAGAATTATGGACTAATATTACTCCTTTTTTTGAATCCCCATATTTCCAATCGAATCTAAGCGCCTTTGAAAAGGATTAGTTTGTTCTCCCTATGCGGCGCCTTCCTGATGTAAGTATTATTAAAATTTGGGTCAAATGATAACAGTCACGTGATTTTATATTTGAGGTGGTGCCTCTTTTATCAAAGTGCCTTATTTATCGGCCAATCACAGACCCAGGATAGAGCGGCAGTTACTTCCCACTCATCATAGCAAAAAAACCGTTTTATTTCCCCAACGAGTATACTTTTGCACCCTGCGGCTCCTTTCAAAATGCTGAAAAGAAATCATCGTTGGAGAAAGCAAGTTCTAAACAAACCCAGAGGGTGATGTCAAACCATTTGAACCGTCCTTCCGAACACTCTTATTGGAGGACCATTACTTCAATTTCTCGTGCTATTAAATGCTTTCAAAAGTTCAGCTGCTAAAGGATTGAAAATTTAGTTAAACTTGCATCAAATATATAACAGATATATAGATTTGCACCCCCTTACCCCATCTCAGCCGAAAGTTGAACCATAAACCTTGCCCGGAGACCATCAAGAGATTTCAATATAAATCGAAAGGTATCAACTAATCGAAAAGGAATCACTTAGTTTGTTCCATTCTATATCAACGTTTCAACCACTTCACCGTATAGAACTTAAAAAGGCTCCAATTCAATATTTAAACCGTTTTAGTTCAACAACGGGGTGGAAAATTGAATTTATCCGACAAGATAATCCGACCTTTTATCCATAGCCTACAATCTCCAGTTTGAGAAAGACACCGGATCATCTATGATAAATGGTTGACGATACATACTACATCTCACCTCACGAAGCAGCATTGGCGGTGGTGGCCACAGCAATGAAAAAATCACGTTTAAAATGGGATATTTTGATTATAAATTCAATAATGGGAGCATTCTTATTCACAGCAGGAGGGATGCTAGATCTAATGTGCCAGGCCCAAAACCAAGGGTTGGTAGACAATGAAATGATGGGTATCATTAATTTATTTCAAGGAGCAGTGTACTCTATTGGATTGTTTTTTGTTATCTCCATGGGTATGGAACTATTCAATTCTAATATATTGTTCTTTTCAGTTGGTGTTTGCAGAGGTGCTGTCACCATAATGGATCTTTTCATTAGTTGGTTTGTTTCTTTCTGGGTCAATTTTGGAGCCACTATCTTTGTGGTTTATCTATTCTGTCATGTCAGCGGTGTCACATCAACAGGGAACTATATTAGAGGATCAATTGATATCGCTGAAACTAAGGAAAGATTCACATTTATGCAAACTTTCTTAAAAAGTGTTGCTGGTAATTTCTTTGTTTGTTTGGCTGTTTATTTACAAATTATGGTTAAACCATTGCACGTCAAACTGATTATGATTTTTTTACCTATTTTCACCTTCGTTGCAATGGGATTTACTCACGTTGTCGCTGATATGTTTTTAATCCCAGCAGGTTTGTTTAACAACTGTAATTTTGGCTGGGGTACTTATTTCTGGAAGTTATTGCTTCCTGCAAGTTTAGGTAACATGGTTGGTGGTTCATTTTTTGGTGCTGTTATTCCATGGTATTTGCATTTGGTTGTCATTGAAAGAGATATGAAACAATTGCAATTGCCTGAATACGACGAAAGAGATGAACAACCTCTATTGAACATGGACTCAAGAGTTGTTAGAACAATTAGATCAAATACCGAACCAGTTGAACAACAAGACTATGATCAAGAAGATGATCGAACAAAACTTCCATCTCGTTCAACCTCTACAACTTCAGGAGATGATGAATTTGATGAAAAAGATGAAGAACCAGTCCACTTATATAACCCAGACAATGATACCACTGATTATCCAATGTGCAGAGTTTCAAGCCGAGCAACAGTGAGAACAAACATAACCTCAGGAACAACTACATCTTCTAAAAGAAAATCAAGAACTGTCAGATCACCTAAGGGCGTATTCCCAGTTTATGATATGGGTCCTGCATTAAGAAAGGAAAAAACGATTGCATCTGCTTATTCTTCATCTATTTTTGGTAGAGGTAATTCCAGCGATATAGACGACGACGAATATGAATACTTAAACAACAAGATTTTGAATGAAAATAATATAGTTGATGCACCAGCTGCAGAGAAACTCGGAGATCAACTAACAAAAGTCCTAACAAGGGCTAGAACTAGAGCTGCACCAGATATCGAATCACTAATTGAAAACGATCAACCAACGAACAATCAATCAGAAGTTCCAGAACAAGATGTACCAACAACTGCTGAAGTTCCATTTGCACGCACGATATCAAGAAATGTTTTCAAACACTTTTCCTTTGGTGGTGGAGGATCTGACACCAATGAAATTAATAGAAGAATGAATGCTGCTAAGATCACCAAACGTGCAGCAGATATGGCTAACGACATCGCTGGTATCCACACCGATAGTATAGATATGGATTTCCATGACAGACAATCCAACCATAGACCATCACTGAAATCAGCCGTTTCAAACGGATCGAATGTTTCTGGTAGGAAGCTTCAAGCAAACCCTAGTATCGACAACCATAAAGTTGCGGTTGAGAGAAACTTCCACAACGAAGTGATTTACAGTGGTGACTCTTCATCCAATGACTCTGAAGGGGTGTCGATGATTTCTTCTGTTGCCTCTGGTGCTGATGATGAAAATGCTAATGATGTTGCAGATAAAGAAAGAGACTCGAGGTGAGTCTCATACATTACATTACAGATATAGACCTAATTTACACTATAACACTTCAATTTATTCCAAAAACTTTTATATATCGCTTTTTTTCCATATTCTATATACAATTGCATTAATACACTTAATATATAGCAGTTCATCCAAAACACTTATTAAGGGATCATGTCTCCCTCTTTCGTGCGCCGCTCAAAAAACACACCACAATACATCCCGACACGCCTGAAAAAAAAACATTACAATTTTCAATTTTCGCTTCACGTGAATTTTGTTTTGTTTGTAACGTGTCACTAAAACAGAGACTAAACCTATTTTGATGTCAACAGGGGATAGATTGAAACTATCATTAGATAACACAGAGCCAATTACTTCTTTCACACCTTCATCCACTTCAATTTCCTTCTTTTAGTTGAAGCACATCAATCACGAAACATCATGGCGTCAGTTCAAAGTGAAAAGAAACAACATCTCATCGAGAAGGATGAGAACGAAACTTTCACCGAAGAAGAAGTCAAGGCCAAGTTGGTGGAAATTGCACAAAAAGACTATATTCAATTCGAAGATTATAGTGCCACTTCAGCATGGAACTCTATATACAAATTAGAATCAGTTTTAACTCCAATATTCCTTACTATCATTTCATTCTTTGTTAGAATGTACAAGATCGGTATCAACCCAAACGTTGTTTGGGATGAAGCCCATTTTGGTAAGTTCGGTTCTTACTACTTAAGACACGAATTTTATCACGATGTCCATCCACCTTTAGGTAAGATGTTGGTTGGATTCTCAGGTTACTTGGCAGGTTACAACGGTTCATGGGATTTCCCATCTGGTCAACCTTATCCAGAATATATTGACTACGTCAAGATGAGATTATTCAACGCTACATTCTCAGCTTTATGTGTTCCAATCGCTTATTATACAATGAAAGAATGTGGTTTCAGCAGAAAGTCAACTTTCTTATTCACCTTAATGGTTACTTTAGAATCCTCTTATATCACTTTAGCCAGATTCATTTTATTAGATTCAATGTTATTATTCTTCACCGTGGCTACTCTGTTCACATTTATTAGATTCCACACTGAAAACAGAATTGAAGGTAACGCTTTCAGTAGAAAATGGTGGAAGTGGTTACTGTTAAATGGTATCTGTATCGGTTGTACTTGTTCCGTTAAGATGGTTGGTTTGTTTGTTACTTCTCTAGTTGGTATCTATACCGTTGTTGATTTATGGATCAAGTTTGGTCAATTAAAGACAACCTTATCAATAAAGAAATACTTCTATCACTGGGTTGCTAGAATCATTGCTTTAATTATCATTCCATTCACTGTCTTCTTGATTTGCTTCAAGGTTCACTTTGATTTATTATTTGGTTCTGGTCCAGGTGATGCCAACATGTCCTCATTATTCCAAGCTAACTTAGCTGGTTCCACTTTAACTTCCGGTCCAAGGGATGTTATGACTCAGAACTCTGTTATTACCATTAAGAGTCAAGGTTTGACTGGTGGTTTATTACACTCCCACGTTCAAACTTACCCAGAAGGTTCTATGCAACAACAAGTCACCACTTATTCTCACAAAGATATGAACAATGACTGGATTTTTGAATTAGCTAGAGAAGATCCAAGAAACTCTTTCCCTGAACCATTTTACCTTGTTGATGGTATGAGTGTCAGAATTGTCCACAAAACTACAGGTAGAAACTTACATACCCACGAAATTGTTGCTCCAGTCTCCACTTCTGAATATGAAGTGTCGGGTTACGGTAATGCTACTATTGGTGATGCCAAGGACAACTGGATTGTTGAAATTGCTAATCAGTATGGTTCTGAAGATAAACTAAGAGTTCATCCATTGACTTCATCAGTTAGATTCAGATCTGAGCAATTAGGTTGTTACTTAGCCACCACTGGTATTGCTTTACCACAATGGGGTTTCAAACAAGGTGAAGTTGTCTGTATGAAGAGTCCATTCAAGAGAGACAAGAGAACGTGGTGGAACATTGAAGATCACACTAATGAAGACTTACCAAACCCACCTGAACATTTCAAATTACCAAAGACGAACTTCTTCAAAGATTTCATTCAATTGAACATTGCCATGATGGCCACTAACAACGCTTTAGTTCCAGACCCGGAAAAACAAGATGATTTGGCTTCTGAAGCATGGCAATGGCCAACTTTAAATGTCGGTATTAGATTATGTGGTTGGGGTGATGAAAATGTCAAGTACTTCTTAGTTGGTTCTCCAGCTACTACCTGGACTTCATCCGTCGCTATCGTTGCCTTCATCTTAATGGTTGTCTTCTACGTCATCAGATGGCAAAGACAATTTACTGATTTCCCATCAACTTCGACCTCCAGCACTTACTACAGTGACAAATTGAATTTACTATTAATGGGTGGTATATACCCATTCTTAGGTTGGTTCTTACACTATGCTCCATTCTGTATCATGGGTAGAGTCACTTATGTTCACCATTACTTGCCTGCATTATACTTTGCCATGATTGTTTTCTGTTTCACTGTTGAAAGTTTGACCAATGCTGTTAACAATAAGTACTTCACAACTCTTGTTTACGTTTCCTTGTACGCTTTAGTCACTGGTTGTTTCTACCATTTCATGCCATTATCATTTGGTATGATGGGTCCTCAAGCCGATTTCGCATACTTGAATTTGTTGAGTACATGGAGAGTTGCTGAATAAGTAATACTTCATTCAGGATTATATTTTCACTAGAACGGAATTAACCACCATTAACAAACTTTTCAAAAAATTGAAAAAAAACACACAAAAAGAATTAAGTACGTACATTGTAGATAGACTTTTTATTTGTTGCTGAAATGACGTTTTTTTTTTATTTTTTTGATAGTTGTGTCTATTTTCTTTTGTTCTATAGGAATGATCTTTTTTATTGCATATGTGATAGTTGCAGAGTCTATCTCTAGTTTTGTTCTTAGTTATATTTATCTGAATTATTCTTTGTTTATTTGTTATATTTTGTTTGCGTTTTCTTCTTATTATTATTGTTATTATGTATAAACGTGTGCGGTTCTCTCTCTAATCAAAAGAAGGACAGTTATTAATATGTGGAGTAAAATAAACGGGTAAGAAAAAAAAAATGCTAGATTCAAGAATAAAAATTATACGAAAGTTTTCTTGTTTGCTCGGTTGAGGCAAATTTGATTATCTACTGATTGCATGTAAGGCAAATAAATTGACAACATTCAATTCTTTGTACTGTAATTAACCAAAAGACTACCTTGATGTTGTTGATAACACGCATAATCATAACAACACACTGTATCACAAACGATGTCCTCAGCTGATCAACAAGAAATCTCATTAAGACCATACAAGGTCAAATCTGAATTTGATCTGAACTACCCGCTTTCATATAAACCACAAATTGGTATTATAGATAACAGCTCTAATGAATCAATATCTTTATCGTTACCATTTATAGGCCAAGCTGAATCTTCTACTGGCCAAGGATCTACACATTATGTTGCAAGAAGGATGATGAAACCATTGGTCACCAAACCTTCATTATCGTACAAAAAAAATATATACTCTGACTTGGAATTCAAGGAGTATTTTGATCTAAGCAATTTAAAGCAATTAGCAGTGTCATTAGTGAATTCTTTTACTTCCAATTACTTCAAATTACTAATTGGTCAACCTTTTGAAGTTTCTACGTTATTGTTGCAAGTTGGATCATTTAAAAGACAACATGAACCAGGCCTGCTTAAATCACTAAGTACTTCCAAGAGGTTAAGCCAAGGCAGTCTTGTGACTGAATCAGATGATGACGATGACGAAAATGTCAATTATTTTGCTACAGATTCTGTGGAAAGTCCATCAAGGTTGAGACAATCACATATTGAGAGATCCAATGCAAGATTAAGATCGTCAAGAAGATCATCATTCACGAGCCCCTCAGGCAAATCACTGTCAAGCACCAGTGTACAACAGCAACAACAACAGCAGCAATCGTTCAAGATCCAACCTGTTTCATTGAACCAATTTGATATTATATCTTCATTGATATCAAAAGAAGGTCCAAGAGGTATGCTGAAAGCAGTCAACACTTCATTCCTAATGAACACTTTACAATACACAATTCAATCTTGGGTCAGTGGGTTTATCTCAGGTTTACTAGGTATACCAGATCCATTATTTATTGAATTGATTCATTCTCCAAATGCAAATTTGAGTCTTGGATTAAGTGTGATGTCAAGTGTTGTCACAAGTTTAATCCTTTCTCAAGTTTCATTAATCAGATTAAAGTTTATAGTGACCAACTCCAGTAAAGGTGTTAGATCATTTAGAGAAATTGCTTGGAAATTGCCTAGATTTTTCATCATAACCCCACCAAAATTTCTAGTGATTCCAAACATAGTAACCAGTTTGGTTAAATCTCTATGTCAACATTATCCAAACTACTTACTTTTATCCACATTACAACTAAACAAATACAATTCACCAGTGCTATACAACTCCTTCCTATTGCTTTTCAAAATACTAGGGCTGTTCATTAGACTACCATTTGAAACACTATACAACCGTGCACAATTAAACCATCTATTAACAAGCGACGAATTACCAGAAATCATGAAGTTGACCAAAGAAGACCTATGTGTTGAATTTGGCGGTTATTATGGATACTTGTCATCACTTTACTACATATTCATGGGCGCTAAACCTATTAATTTCGGTAACGATAACAGTTTCAAAGAAAGCATCATTTTGGATATCGAAGATGAAGAAGAGTTGAACCAAGGGTATGCTGCATTGTTCAGAGGTTGGAAAGTTGGTTTGTTGAGAGTTGTTAGTAGATTTGCTTTGAATATGTTAAACCAGGATGAAGCGTTAAGTGGTGTTACCGAAGAAAAGTTCTAACTTATTCAATCATGTATACCCCTGAAGAGATAGTTGTTGTATATAGTTTTCTGTCTTTTACAGTTGCCCTTTTTTTTGTTTTGTCCTTTTGTCCTTTTGTCCTTTTTGTTTCCTTTACGTCGTAATGTCTTTTTGTGCTCATTGCACACTTTTATTTTCCTCTCTTGATACCTACTATCTTTTTACCAATATAGTTGAATGTTATTAAATTTAATCTATCTGAAAATTAGTATACAATATATACATATGAATATGAAAAAATCACAAATCATACTTATTCCTCCATTTTAACCACACTTTTATCTTCCTCGTTATCACCACTATTCTTACCTTTACCCATATCTATCAACAGCTCACCAAGTTTGATCAACACATCACCTTCACTAAAACTATTACTTTCAGCCAACTCACCATTTCTCTTCATGTTCCAAACAGCTTTTAAAGCATCCAATAACTCACCAGTGATGTTTTTGTTCATGAACCTTCTTAGCTCTGAACCATCAATGATTTCATAATTTGGTTTCTCACTTTTGACAATAACAGGCTTAGTGTTAACACTATCGCCAATACTGCTAGTAGTACCATTCACAACTGTTCCTGTTGCTGTGCTGTTGGTGGTAGATGTGGTAGTGGAGCTTATTCCCATTCTCGATGGTGGGTCTGGTGTGTTGTTCGAAGTTGATAATGCTGATTGTGTAGTATTTAATTGTGGGATCGGTTGTGGGGTTGGAGACTGAGTTTTCATTTTCTTCAATGGTGGTTGTTCTTCTGCTTCTGTTTCTTGTTGTTCTTCAGAAACAACTTCAGTTTGGGATTCGATCTTTGGAGACTCGGATTTGGAGACTCTTGCTGTCGTCATAGCTTCGGATTCTTGTGTCTCCATTGGAGTTGCTGATCCAGACATTAGATGTAATGGGGTTATTTACGTGTGTGTCTACTACTGATTTCCCTTTTATTTAAGGGGTCTTAGTTGTAAGTAATTTGTGATTCTGATTTGAGTTATACCTAATGAGTGAGAATAAATCTGAATAGGGACGCTGTTTAACAACCGACGCGTGGACTCAAATTTATCCTGTTAGACAGAACAGTCGTACTAACAAACACTTGATTTATACAACAATTTTGATAATTAAAAAATTGTAGTCTGAATAAATTAAACTAACGATACAAAAAGACATACATAAAATACACACAATTGTGAAACAATCCAAAAAGGACTGACAACCAAAAACCAGAGCATACATGTTGTAAAATCGTTATGATACATGGAGCTCAACAATATCGCTCAACCGAAAGCAAACTGCAACGTAAAAAATCAAAATGATCGTTGAATATCATTGCAATAACTTTTTTTTTAATTCCAATCTCATTTCCTTCCAAAGGTATCCAATTTCTTTATGTCTTGTAAAGTTATCGACCGCTTTAGTCACTATTTCCTCCTCCAACTGAGGTTCAGTTGCTACTATTTTATAATTTATTGGGTCCAGTGTGAAAGAAACGCATCTCTCAAAATCATCCGGATCAACGTTTTTAAAAGTAAACGTGATATCACATTCGGAGGCATCGTTGCCATTAACAGTTGATATCGTTAGCCCTAGTAGTTGTTCAAATTCATAAGTTTTGGTATTTATTATGTCCGATTGATTGGAAATAAATTCTTTTTTAGAATTAATAGCTTCCTTTTGAGCATCTATCTTGTCATTAATCTCTTTCATCTCTTTCATGCATTTTTCCTTCTGTCTCAACAACTGAGCGTGCTGTTGTTTAATTTCTTTAGACTTTGAAGACGAGCTTTCAATATCATCGTGTAATTTACTTGCCTCTGCATTTAATTCGGCTTCTAACTGTTCATGAACTTCAACTTGATGTTTCAATTCTTGTTCAGTTCTATTCAATTCTCTCAATGTATTTATGTATTCGGATTTCCTGTCCAAAACTTTTGTCTCTGTTTTCAATAAGTACTCTTTCACTTTTGCTTTCAGTTGTTCTAATTGAGGTTTGAGACTTTCAAATGCCTCGATTGATTCCTCCAATGCCTGTCTACTTGAACTAGCCATAATTAACTATATGATTGTTGTGGTTGTATTCTCTTAGTTGTGGATACACTCCAGTTCATGAAGATCTTGAAATCATCAACAGTTATTTACAGAAAGATCAGTTTTAGATATTTGTTTTGATTTCGTTTTTATAAAACGCGTCTGTTTCTCCTGAAATGGAAGTCGATCGACTAACAAAAAGGCTGTGCATTTAGTCACGTGACTAAAACTTATTCCATTTTTATGTTTACTTACAAGTCATATATATATATATCCCTTGAAATAAAGGACAACTAGCCAGTAATGAAATTTTATTTGTATATAATATTAACTTAAAATATAAGCTTGAGAGTAACCGTTTGTTTTTCAATGCCTAGAACAAAAAGATCTAGCACAGGATAAGTTTATTGCAATCTACGTGGTTTTAAGAATGGGAAACCTCTAAAAGAAGACCATTCGAGTCATATCTAATGAGCTTCACCTTCGATAAGTCTTCAACAACATAAGTAGCACCAGCACCAATCAAATCTTCTTGGGTGAATGAAGTTAAAATACCAATAACAATAGATCCAGAAGCAACACCGGCTTTAACACCTATAGGGGCATCTTCAAACACAATACTTCTACTAGCAGTTGAGTCTAGTCCTAACTTCTCAGATAAAAGTTTCTTTGCCTTCAAGTAACCTTCTGGAGAAGGCTTCCCTGTTTCAACATCCTCAGCGGTGATAAACACATTTGGCTTACCAACTGGTTTCAAGATATTATCATGATCAAACCAAGAGTGGGCTAATTGTTGTGTACCACTAGTACAAATTGCCCACATTTTCTCACCTTCAGGCAACACAGTTGAACCGTATTCGGTTAAGTCGGTTAACAATTCACGGGTACCAACGACCAATTTCACAATGTCTGGGTAGTCTCTTCCAATACTAGTTTCAAAATCCTCAACTAACTTGTCAGTATTATCTATATGTGAAAACACTTCGTTAAAAATCTCTTGTGATCTGGTACCATGAGATATTCTGCCCAATTTCTCAATGTCTCCACCATATTGTAAACACATTTTTTCAAAAGCTGTTTCAACTGCTGCTGTTGTATTGACTAGTGTTCCATCTAGATTGAATAATATAGCATCTGTTGTTATAGTAGCTGGCATTCTTGTTAGTTTTTGATTTGATATTTGATAGTGGTTTTCATCACTACTAATATTATAAGTATCCACATTACCAATAATTTCATAAAGATATCGAGTGTATATTTATATATATATACATTTTTGTCAAGGCTTTTTCACGTCAAGTTAGGAAGGCTACCCTTTAAAGTTATCGCAAAATTTCCCAATTAAGCAAATCATCTCCGGGTTTTTTTTTTTAATAGTGTCATTAGATTGGGGTTGGATTACTTAGAAACTGATGGTTGATAGTTGAAAGTTGGTCTTACCTTGTGGATAAATTATTGGGCTACAACCAACCTCAAAAAATAAAATATAGGATTGTTATTAATAGAAACATAGCATGACTCACTGTTACAGTATTTTTCTTTATACTCTTGACGTTCAAAGCAAGGTGAAGATAATTATATAGTCTACAATCTATCGTAGTATATATTCAATCCATTAAATAGGGAAATACGTTAAAAGGTGGTTAAAAAATGTAGGATATACGGTGTTATGTCCGGTTGTACTAATACTTTGTAAGAAGGATCAGCATTCAGTTTGAAGAAGTAAGCAAGAACGCCAACACACGAGCATCTTTGTATCCATTCAAACAGTTCACCTTTATCTGATCCATTTTAACTGTTCCGTTAGTGCGTCGTAATTTAGCTTCATATCCACATATCATCCCCACGTAATCATTCTCTTTCACCAATCTACAGTTTGATAAAGAGTTAGGAGTTGTTATTGTCGTTTGGCTCTTGTCCTTTAAATGACAAATAATTATCACGCGGCGGTTTCTTTTATATCCGGAGGATTTGAATTTTGGAATTGAATCAGTTGATAAAAGCCGAACCGAACACATTAAGAGGCACCATTTAAAGGTCTTCTTAAGATAAATCAAAAGCCAAAACCATACTCACAAAATACCAACCCATGATTGATGTGATATACCCATCAACAGTATCTGTTGTGATCAACAACGAAACAACTCCAATATCATCACCCACATCCAAATGCCCAACAGTTTTAACAGTGGCAGGTTCAGATCCAAGTGGTGGAGCAGGAATAGAAGCTGATGTGAAAACAATTACTGCATTAAATTGCGATGCACAAAGTTGTATAAATTGCTTAACTGTTCAGAATACATTAGGTGTTAAGGGGAAACATGTAAGTCCATTAGAAACGGTATCAGCAATACTCAACTCTCTAAAATTCTCTTCAACGTTAAACGGACATGGTATTCAGGCTATCAAATGTGGAATGATCACTAATGAAGTTCTAACTTGTTTACCAAAATTTATAGAGGAACTGTCCGACGAACAATTAGTAGGTCCATATTTAGTCATTGATCCAATCATTTCATCAACTTCTGGATTCACATTGTCCAAACAGAAGTTAATAATGAATTCGGTGGAGCAGTTGTATCCGATGGCTACGTTAATAACACCGAATTTCGAAGAAGCTATAATAATTCTTAAATTACTCGGTCACAATCTCGATAATTCTCAATCAACCAGTACATCCATGTACACATTAAACTTTGAGAATATGAAAGAAGTGGCAAAGAAATTAACAGGATTACTCAAATGCAGAGCCATACTATTAAAAGGTGGACACATGCCAAACATAACGTCTATCACTACCACCAACAATAACAACGAAATCTCAAAAATAATAATGGACATTTTATATGATTCGAACGATGATACATACACGATTTATACACATCCTAAGTTTAGTGATTTGAAAAATACACATGGAACAGGATGCACGTTATCATCAGCTATTACTTGTGGGTTGGCATCGGGGTTGTCATTACAAGAAGCTGTTGAAGGTGGTGTTAGGTATGTTCATAATGCGTTGTGTTTTGCTGACACGGAGTTAGGAGAAGGTAATGGACCGTTGAATCATGTTTATTGTTTAGGGTGATTAATAGATATACACACGGTTTATATGCAAGTGATTAGAAAGTTATGAGAATAAATGTTTTTAAGGTGTACGACTATAAATAAATCGATAAATATCTATAAAAGTAATGAGTAGAATAAAGATTAGCAGTTGGTAATTAAGTGAGACCAGAGAAACAGGTTCATCGGAAAAAAAAGCAAATGAAAAAAAAAGAATAAATAATTAAGTACAGTTATGATATGGATATGCTGGGAAACAAAAGTAATGAATTAGTAGTGTTTGTCATTCAAGAAAAAATATATATGCAGTTTGTATCGGGTGAACAATTGATGGTTAGTGGCTTTTTCTCAGAGGTAATCTGTTGAAAGTCTTTTTCAAAACTTCTTTAGTCTTGAACAAATTAGTAACTCTTAACCTTTCGTTGTTTAAATGTGCATTGTCTGAACTTTGCCCAGTTGGTAAATGGGCAGCTTCACAATCAAAAATTTTCTCCAAGAATCTAATGGATGGAATCGACCCACCTTCTCTAATCAAAAGAGGCTCAACACCCCATTCAGATTGTAAATTTTCAGAAAGGATCTGATATGCCGGGTTGGTAACGTCACCTAACCATGGTTCAGCTTCGTGGACGATAGTCACCTTCATGTGATTCTCAGTTTTCAATTTGTTGAAGGATTCGTTTAGGTATGCAATCAACGAGTGTTTAACTTCGTTAATATCTTGCTTTGGCACTATTCTAATTGATAATGATGCTGTTGCAGCTTGTGGGATCACTGTTGCGTTCCCAGGACCTGAAACATTGACTCTATGGATAGTTAATGATGGAAGGCGCCATTTGGACATTAAATCGTCGATTCGCAAATTATCAATCTTTTCAGTGATTTGCTTATACAAGTCCAATTCGGCTTGTTTTGCTGGTTTGATTTCGTTGTAGAAATTAGGTAGCCTAACTTCACCTTCATCGTCATTCAACTTTGATAATAAGTTTATCAAATCAATGGTTGGTTCTCTTGAAATACCACCATCAACACCAGAGTGTCTATCTGGTTTATCTGACCAAACTTCAACTTTAGCTGAAATAACACCTCTCAATCCATAGTTCAAACATGGAATGTTGTCGTCTAACCAATATGAATTTGACAACAAGACCCAGTCGATATGACCAATTAAGCCCTTATTTTTGGTGACAACATCTTGGAAACCAAACGAACCAGATTCTTCTTCACCTTCAATTAAAAATATAACATCAGATTCAAGTTCTTGCTTTTGATAGAGTTCAGCAACTGCATATAAAGCAGCAAGTAAAGGCCCTTTGTTATCAGTGACACCTCTAGCATATAAATAGCCGTTTATGGCTGCTAATTTGAATGGGTCTGTTTGCCATGAATCAGTGGAATTAACTTCAATGACATCATAATGTCCATACCATAATATTCTAGAAGGCTTGGTATTGGTTGGCTTATTGGCTTCAAAAGTGGCAAACGCAACAGGATTACCATCAGGAACAGGTAGCAACATGGATTTAGAAGCACCTAAATTCTTACATAAGAATCTTAAAAAGTTGGCACATTGTCTAGATTGATCAATGAAAAGTTCAGGTTGCTTGGAAACTGTTTTGTAGCTAACCAGTTTGGATAGAACTTCCAACATTCTATCAGTTGACGTTAAATCGGTAATTTCAGGGTCCTTTTGAGGGTTGTTGTTTAATGCTTCAATGTTCCATAAAGCAACAGAGTGATCAATACCAGCAGTTATTAAATAGGGAGTGTCGTTCATTTCCATAAATTTAACAGCAAGGCAGTAACCGTCATGTGCAATCCAATCTGATTTGACTTCACCTTTATATTTCCATTTGGTGACACCAATGTTGGTACCTTTGAACAAACAATCGTTGTACGGGGCTATTGATACAATATCACCTTCATCGCTTTCATACGATCTAATCAATTGTAATGTTGATAAATCCCAAACTTTAACTTGACCACCACTAAGACCACAGTATAAAAACGAATCGTTTTCATTTTTAGAAATGGATAAAACAGAGTCATGGTTGTCTAGTTTGTGCAACAATTTGAGTTCGTTTTTGGAAATCCCCCAAATGTTGACTAGCCCATCACCACCACCAGTGATAAGAATATTTTTGAACTCTTCGGAACCAGTTGAACCGATCAATCCACCGTTACCATCACTATTGACTATTGACTCCATTGCATAAACATAACCGTAATGAGAGTATGCAATAATATTTTCAGATGGGACTTCAATCAATCTGGATTGTGATTTAGTGTTTCTCTTTTCTTGTGATGAGTGTAGCTTTTGTCTATGTCCTCTTGAATCAAAAAACTTGTCAAATCTGTTAGATGGCATAGAAGCTGGATCTGACTTACCACCTGGGGTATCTAAATGAACAAATGAAATAGATGCATTTTGCGCACCAATGAAAACTGTTTTGGTAGACTGAGTCCATGCAATAGAAAATATGTCACCAATATCTAATGGTGAATAAATTGTATGAGTTTCAAATATATCCATATGTGAGTCTTGTTGTTGTGTTGACTCCTCATGTTCTGCTTCCTGTTGTTTTGGATCATCATCAAATGGAACATGATCTTTGTTGTTTGGCTTTGTCGTTTGCTTGTTTCCAGAAATATCCCAGATTTTGACTAAAGAATCTGAACCACCGCTGAACAATAAACTTTCACATCTACTAACTAACAAACATAAAACGGAACCGGTATGAGCTACTATCTCAGTCTTTTTTTGGAAAGTCACTAAATCGAAAACTAAAATCTTAGAATCTTGTGTACCACAAAACAACAATTGCTTGTCAGGTGAAGCAGCAACACAAACTATAGAATTTTGGTTTGTCCATTCATGAACTAAAAGTGGATTGTTTAAACCATTTGGAGAAGTGACGGATGTAAGGTCATCCAACGTCACTGCAGATGATGGGTCAGGTGTGCAGTCTCTTGATGAAGAGGATAATGCAAGTTGATTTAATGAAAGTGAGGTTGAAGAATTTTTAGATAATGTTAGTGGTAGGTGCCTCGAATCATGAATGTTTTTGGAATATGGGGGAGAAGATGACAGGGTTGGAAACGTTGTCATAGTTGATCTTTGGATGTCGTTAACTATTAATCTGAGAGAAGAAAAAATTGGGAACGTGATTGGCCTAAATAAGAGAGATTAATTGGTATGGTTGTCTTTAGTCTGCTATTTAAGTTTGTATTTGAAAACACTTATATGAACTTTTGAAGTTCTACAGGAATATTATATTGTTTGAAAGTTATTGAACGAAAGAAACAAAGAGGCAAGATTAAGGATGGATGGGATCAAGAGAGGAGTCAAAGAAGATATCTTTTTCTGCAAACGGAAAACAAAGCTGTCATGAAACAAAATTTCTAATATCTGTTCATCAGTAGAGCCGCAGATTACCGAATTTGAAATAAGAAAAAGCTTGCAATGACGATCGGCTGACTTTTGTTCGGTCGGGGGAATTTGGCGTCGATTTAAGCTGAAAATTAGTAGCAAGTAGTAGTTCACTCACTGGCAAGGAAGATGTGTGTTTAGTAACGTTAATATCTGGTAAAACTACATATTGCAATACCCCGAAGTTGTCACTAGTGTGTATTACCATTTCATAAATGATACATCGAGATTATTTGAACAAAAGACTCACGGTGAGTTAGGTAGGCTAAATAACATTACGTGAATTGCCAAACTGTGGAACTCTGCGATGCGATGAGCTGCTTAGAAGGGAGCCACAGTTTTTACTAATCCAGATATTTGTGGGGAAAAAACCGAAAAGAAAAAACCAAACCAGAGCAGGTGGCCATGTTTAAGCTAAAAGAGTAGTTTCCTTGTTCTTGTCTCTACATTAGTAAATAGGAATAGCAAGTTGTTCTTGAAACAAATCCATTATCATCAAGAACGTATAAGGATTGATAGATCAATATGCTTCACTGCAATTAATATAATATTATTCTATAAGTATGTTTTTTACTAGGAGCTAATCACCAACAAAAAATAGAGTACAGATGACGTCAAATACTGGTTTACTTCTCTCGTATCACCGCATATTAAGAAGTAGGCATCCTTCAGTGGACTGTTTATAATTGCACAGTCCCCCCCCCAGGTTATCATTTCCATCCTTTGTTTGTCAACTTTCAAACCATTCCCCCAGAAGCTCACCTATTTCCATATGCTTATTCATCCGCCGTTAAGATTAGATAATTCTCGCTTACACGGCGACTGTTAATGAGCACCAGCCCTAAAAAAAAACTATTTTAGCAAAATCTCTTGATCAATTAACCAGTAATAATTTTTTTTTCCTTGATTAGTTTAATAAATAACAAAGATAGCAAATAAAGGTTTACATAAACACCGACAAAACATCCTAATGCCAGATTACAAGTATTTCCAACTAGTATAATAAAAGATAAGAGGTTAGTCCTCAGTTTTAAAGGGTATAAGGTAGGTGCACCCCACTATTAACTGATCAAATCGCATCTTCCGAAACAATATAGAAAAGCATAGATAAAAAAAGGCGAATAGATTCTTTGCATGGAAGGAAGTATCTTACATCCTACAAACAAAGGAAAACAAAACGTAAAAATATGATCCCTGGCGGGATCGAACCGCCGATCTTGGCGTTATTAGCACCACGCCTTAACCAACTGGGCCAAGGGATCATCTTATAAACTGTGAGAGGGATCGATAGTTATTTAAAACTGATTGAATAATAAATTGATATTCTCTTTGATACCCTTTCTTATAATCGATAGGAAAGGAATCTAAATAGACATATGGGAAATACACAAATATATATAGTAAAATAATAAGGAAACAATTCAAAAGATAAAAACAAAAATAGGAGATAAAAGTAAAGTCCGAAAATAGTTGACAAAATAGGAGATAAGTAATAAAGTAAAAATGGGAGATACATAGTTAAGTCCGACAGCAAGTAGTTGATTAGAGTAAGGATGAAAATGTAGGATAGATACCTTACATCGTCCCCCGTCCAAAGAAACTCGTCCTCGAGTTTAAGAAACGGTAAGAGCAGCGTCAGATGGCGCAGTAACGTTTAATACTTGAGCATTTCGCAACAACATATCCTGAAGATCAGTATCGGCT